>CM073731.1:2972500-2997500 GCA_037113605.1 Calophaca sinica
GTTGTGACTAAGCTGAGTTCATTGAGATGTTGCGCTACTGATGCACCTTCAGTCATCAGCAAGTTAAATAACCACCTCATCAAATGAACTTTGTTTGAGGCTGATGGCTTTTCGTACATGTTGGAAAGAGCCGTCATAAGACTTGCTGTGGTCTTTTCCTTTGCAATGTTGAAAGCAACATTACGTGATAACGTCAATCAGGTAACACCAAGGGCTTGTCTATCGAGAATGATCCATTCATCATCCTTCATCTCCACTGGTTTCTTTCCTGTGAGAGGTTGATATAACTTTTTCTGATACAAATAATCCTCTATTTGCATCTTCCAGAAGCCAAAGTCCACACCATCGAACTTTTCAATTTTCACCTTTCCTTCGTCTGCGGCCATCACTCCCACTCGAGTCTGACTTCTCAGGATCGTTTCTGACAATTTCTGCGAACCACTGTGCTTTAGAACACCTCCGTGGACAAATTGGTAGCGCCGACCAAATTTACTATTCACAAAATTACTATTCACATGAACAATATCTTCACCAAGATTTAGCAGAAATAACCAACTAGCTCTGATACCAGTTGTTAGGAAACTACGCAAAATTTCCCCATGGCCAGATTAGTGGAAGAGCGAAAAATAGATGCGAAAGCACACACAAAATTGATAACGGAGTTCGGCCAATTATGCGTACGTCTCCGGGCTGCTGCAGACCTTTTACTGAAAAAGGAAATATACTACAAACACTCACACTCTCTCACAAAATCCACAACTCGGTTACACCCAAAGAAATATTTTTCTCACTCTCTAAATATTTCTCTCAAAAAAATTCCCTTACTGAAATTTTTCTCACTTTCACTCTTCGTGTTTTGATGCTTGTTGGAATAATTTTTTTCTGCATCCTACAGCTTCTATTTATAGAAAGAATCAGGAAATGTGAACACCCAAAATAATTGCTGCTCGATGTCCACTCTTTCTTCTCACCAGCGCATATTCTGCTGCTACCATAGAAAAATAAGGATGCATCATTCGGTGCAATTAATAAGGGTTGTTGGGGAGCTGCTCTTTGACTAACAAATTTAACTCCTAAAAATATTACTCTTAAAACTAAAACATAACACTAAACAAATCAATAACAACTCATAAAGTCTTGGTCGATGACAAATTATTTAGAAGCATCCCGAGAGCTTCCTATGTGAAGCACTAAGGCATTTCCCAACAAAGTTTCCTTAGTTGCTAATATTTGGATGCAATAGTCATCATGTTTTCTCTTTGAAGGTCGCACCTAGCATATCTTTAAGTTGTATATCATATCCATTTTCAATCAAACCCTTACTCGTGGGGGATTCTTTGATCTTGACAGATGATTGTACACAGTAGCAGTGCTCCATTGTTTTTCCCCCCAAATTGGCCTATTGCATGATGGTATAGCTTGATCTTCTTCACCATTTTTCTTTTTCTTATCTGCTCTTTCTTTCTTCAACTTCTTGGGACCCTTCTTAGTGTTTGCCTTCACACCCACCTCAAATTTGCTTTCTTTCTTATTTTCATCTTCATCATCATCCTTTTCATCTTTTTCTGCATCTTCATCTTTTAAAGTCTCTTTCTTCTCATATGTTTTGACAACTTCAATGGAAGCATTTTTCTCAAAAATCCCAGTATTCTATTCTGCAGCTTGCTCTTCTCTCATACAAAACTCTTTCCTTTTATTTGAATTTTGAACACTTCTATGTTGTTTGCATATTTGATCACACAACTTTTGTCTTCAAACAACACCTTATAGGGTGTGGTGACGATGCCCTAGTCCAAGACAAAGAAAATCTTTGAGCTAAGTGAGTACTCAGGAAGAAGGGAATTGCATTTACCTTTCCGATTTCTAAAATATTAGTAAAACAAAATTTTGCTAAAAAAAAAGTAAAACAAAAATAGCATTTTACTGTTGAATCTATCCATTATAATATATAGAAACAGACTCCCGCACTGGTGTGATAACATCTCAGCTCCTTAACTGTCATGTAATTCCATTTGTGCCACATCACAAATATTCCTATATGTGGCATGCTCCAAAATTATTCTACTATGTGTTTCTTATTCTACCTATACAATACTTAAATGTGAAAACAATAAGATTCAAGTATTTAAATACTATAAAAAAAACTTATAACTCCAATTGAAAACTTAATTGGGAATCAGTTACTCTTTATGCTATTATTTTAATTGGATTCTTCCTTCACAAATCATTAATTCCATATTCAATATCATTATTATAACAGATAAATTACTAAAATTTTGTGATGCAAGTCTTCTAACAAATTAACACTCAATTTCAATCAATTAAATTATTATTTTTTGTAAAAAATTGAAATCCAATATATTTTTTTTGTAAAAAAAAAGATGCAATTGATTTGAAACAAATAAAAATCAATATTAAAGCTTTCAGCAATTTATTTTTTGTTTTTATATATGCATTTTACTTGATATCTTGGTGTACAAAATTTGAGAAAACAACCACACTTCTTAAGTTGTTGCCTACATATATTGAAAACTAAAAAAAAAAATCTCATTTTAGTACAACAATGTTAGCGGTGATTATGTCTTGAATGAAGGGTAGAAATACTATACAATTGGATTGAAATAGAGTTCATAAATCATAGATCATAACTTGAAAGAACGGTAGAAAAACCAAACAATTACAACAAATTGTATCCTAAACAATATTTTACAAGATCAAACTCTACAAAATCTTATCAAACAGGTAAAATGTCATAGCAAATTTTCATACTTCAGATTCATAACACTACAACATTTTCAGTTTTCTGCAACTCGTGAAAACCGTTGCGTAAGACGAAAAAACCGTTTCTTTTTCCAACAGCAACGATTTTTCAACCGTGGTATTCTCAGGTGTTGCCTATTCTATAGGCAACGGTTTTTTTTACAAAGGCAACACCACGATAAAACCGTAGCCTTTGGTAGTGTATAAGCAATGGTTTTTTGTTTTCTATAGGACAACGGTGTGACACTGTTGCAATCAATGACAACATATAAAAACCGTTCTCTTTAGATGTATAAAGACAACGGTTTTTACATGATAAAACCGTTGTCTATTATGTTTGCTTTCGACAACGGTTTTTCATGCGAAAATAGACAACGCTTTTTACATAATAAAACCGTTGTCAATGTGTTTACTTTTGACAACGGTTTTTAAATGCGAAATAGACAACGATTTTTATATAATAAAACCGTTGCCAACTGTGTTTACTTTCGGCAACGGTTTTTTAAATGTGAAATAGACAACGGGTTTTTGCATGATAAAGCAACGCTTTTTTTGATTGTATAGAATGTAAAGACACCACTTATTAATATAACAATATAATAACTAACAACTAAGTAAAGACAATTTCATTAATAATCTCATCATTCTTTACCACATTGCAATCAAAAAATAAAAGTAAGGATGCGTATTTAATGTATTTCAAAAGCCATATGTACAATAATATATCATTCCTCATCATGTACCAAAAAACATTCCAAAAAACATTCCAAACTAAAACTTTCATAACACTAGACAATCATCAAGATATGTCTTCATCTTTTACTACATCCAAGTCATCAAGCAACTGACCATCATCCATATCGTCAATGAGATCCTATAAAATAAAAATAATACTATTAATAAACGGATGTGAAAATACAAAAAATACAAACTCAGGATCGGCATCAAAGTCTAGTTCCAGATTCTTATCATCATTGAACCATAAATTGAATATAATAACTTTAGTACCATGATATCCGATGTCATCGAACTACCAAAGAGTGAAGAATATTAAAAGAGAATCATATCATAACATAGTCTACTTAAACGGCAATAAACATTCTAAATTAACCAACTTGATATCTATAACAATATGGGAATACAAAGTTTTGGTGTAAACTTTTTTTATTGACAAAAATACCCTTCACAATAACCACCTCAAACAACAGTTACACATTTTACGTATGCGATTTACATTTTCTAACTTTTAACGGTCATCTGAAAACTTCATCCACGTATTAAGCTAACTCCTAAAAGTGTCTTTTGTAAGGCTTCCTTAAGAGCCCACAGTATGACCAATGTCCAGACATATTCACGCAGTTGATAGAAGCTAATATGAGAATAAATGAAACAAAAGCAACTACCAGCTATGCAGTTGAGCTTACTACTGCTTGAGCTTACTACTGCTTGAGTAGCATGGAACTCCCAATATTCAAAGATTAACCAAAGACAATTTGGCGCAAACATAAGTGAGCAGTAGAGCTTTCACAACATAATATCAAATATCTTTTAAAATCAAGTTTCCAAACAATTGAATTTAGTCACCTCATGATTATCTGGAGCGTGTGTTGATGTCGAAGAACGTAGACCACTATTAGCATCTGGTGGGGCTGATAACAAAGCTGCCAAAGCCTCCATATTTGGTCTTGAGTTTTGATTTAACATGGTCTTTATAAGAAGCTGAAATTTTTCCTCCATCCCTTGCTGAAATTTTTGGTTTTGATCTTTTAATTCCTTCACTTCACTAGCATGTGCTTGTTTTAGTTGCTCCACCTCATTAGCATATGCTTTCTTAATTTGTGCGATTTCTTCATTTTTCTTCAATATGGTAGCTGTTGTTGTTCTCCCATGGCAACGCACTCTCCCTGGTTTTTCTTTACCGAGTACATTTTGAAAAGCTTCTGAAGAAGATTGACCAGAACTCACCAAGTCTTGGAGCTTTATCTAGCATATTTAAAAACTAGTATTAGCTCAAAGATCATATATGTGTTTATATTTGGAATGAAAAATTCATAAAATAAAACTTACAATTGCATCACTTGTTTCGGTGTCCAATTCCTTTCCTTTCTTACTTTGCCGTGTTGCGATGAACATTTCAGCTTGAGAAGGAGACTCTTTGTCCTCCTTACTTGCACACTACACCAAGAAAATAATGTCACAAACAAAATAATAGAATCAAATAATTTGAATATTCACTTACAACATTACAACATTAAAATGTGGAATACCATTCTCTCCCTTATGCGAGCAAAGCTTATAGGACCCGCTCGATGTCTCCATTTCTGTTGAGCTATATTTTGAGCATTTTGAACACCGATTTCCTATGTTCATCATTAATGGAGAATGCATTTTATTAAATATGGAAAGTGTAATACAAAATAGTACACAATTATCATTATGTCTTACTCGAATGTCTTCAATTCTCCAATATTTCATTAACTTTCTGAAGTGTTCTTCCGGTATGTCTTCAGGATGATTTTTCAACCGCTCTCGCAAGTTTTTATACTTGCTAAAATGCTTTTTTTTAATAGAGCATTTATATCTCCTCCAAGCATCATTTATAATAGCATACACAGCCTTCTTTCCTTTCTCTGACACGATGTATTTTTTCTACATAGAAAAGCAACTTAATTAGAAAGGTCTAATTCATTGGACTACACTAACACACACACACACATACATATTCAACTACATAAGTTATTACATTGACATAACCCCATATGTTTTTATCTTTCTCTGGTATAGCCTTCCAATTAGTGTAAGTAAGAGGACATAAATCTGAACTTCTTGCTATTGTTCCCAAAAAGCTGCTAAATTGCGAAACTATCCTTTCATTTGGCCCAATGGGTTGTCCTTCTTCATTCAAGGAAATTTCTTCTCTATCATCAGGTGACCGTGTATGAATTTTTACACATAATGTCTTTCCTCGCTTTCTTTTTTATGCTGCCCCTAAATAAGCGAAGACATTAATAATCACAATGGAAAAACACTGATAAATAATATTTCTAAACATACTTAGCATGTTCCCAATTGTTTTTTTAAAATGTGGCATAAATGAGCAAAGACAATGAAAACACAAATGAGTCAAAATAAAAAAAACAGTGATAGTAAGTATCCTAAGTATAAGATGTCATTAATCTTTCTAAACATACTTAGCATGTTCCCAATTGTTTTTTTTAAATGTGGCATAAATAAGCAAAGACAATCAAAACACAAATGAGTCAAAATAAAAAAAATAGTGACAGTAAGTATCCTAAGTATAGGATGTCATTAATCTTTCATACAGTAGCCCATTAACATCATCAATTATGTCCTCTTCTTCATTCATATCACCATCGAGACCAATATGGTTTTAAATTTTTGCTTTTCACCATGACGAATCCAGACATCATATCCTTTTTCAAATCCGAAATATATCAAATGATTAAATACTACTCCCATTGTCTTCCAACGAGCATTGTGACATTGAATACAAGGGCACAAAATCTCTTTTCCTTGGGGTTTTCCTATGATGTATGCATAATTTAGGAAAAATTCAACACCATTTATGTACTCTGGGCTCTCTCTTGCCAATTTCATCCATTCCTTGTCCATCGAGTTTACTAGAAGAGTAACAAGTAGGACGAATGAGCAATGTCTACCAATCAAAAAATACATAATGAAAAATGATTAAGAAGAGCGTGAGTTTAGACCTCCCTTAAGTATAGAGAGCAAAACTAACATAAATCCATTGGTAAAAAAAGAAAGGAAAGAAAAAAAGGATAAATCAAGGATGTTTAGTCATCTAATTAAATTTTTACAACTTTAGCTAAATTGAATTAAACAAAAGTACAGACCTAAATATATTCTAAATGCAATTAGAAATTAAAATCGAGCCTACTACACACCTATATACAAAAGTTATACATTGAGCAACCTGGAACAAGTAAAAGGAAAGAAAAACAACCAATTAAAAAAATGACAATATAATGCACTTGAACCAAATTTTTTTTCCCATTCTCTTCACTCAAAAGGCATGCAACATTAACAACTCACAGTAAGCAAAAACAAAGTGATGAATAAAAACAAACACCAGTTTATGTAACATGTCATGTGAAAGACAAAGCTCATCTCAAACTCTATCATTCATGTGAAATAACCATCATATTTTGGAAATGTAAATTTCAATTCATCCTTAAGGGCCATAAGCGATCATAGGGCAGCTATTCCATGGTCATTTAGAACAGCATGACATTAAGAAATGAAAGCAATCTCGCACAAACTTTATGGGCATTCTAATCAATATCATTTATGCATCTCAAGTCATCATGGTAATGGAGAATCATCAACAAACAAAACCTGAATCCTAGATGCTATGAAATCATTGAGGTGAAAAAAAAACTTTGTTAGGTGCCAAAAATATTTCATGCCTCAGGCGATGTATAATTGTGAAAGAAGAAGCAAATTAATCTCTCGGATATGCACATGATCAAGCACAATAATACAACTAAAATGTTTCCACCTTGATAACAGATTCAAACTATATGCATTATTGCAGTTTAATCAGCCTCTTAAAAATAAAGAAACAAATTCCAGTTCACAACACAAAGGAGTCCAAAATGAAGATTTACACCTGCAGCCAAAATCATCGCTGATCGCAACTAAACACATAATGTAAGAACAAACTAATCTGTTGATCAAGAAACAGAAATAAACTTTTATAGAACACAAAATGAACTCCGGCATTAACAATGATGATGAAACACACATATCAAGTTTGCCACTCCAAAGAGAATAGACGGATAAGGAACAAAACACAACAAGAGCATGCAAGTGACTTCAATAAGATTCAGAACACGTGATGAAATAAAATTACTGTCAATTTTACTCAAAAAAATAAAATAAGAACTATAATCTCCATTTTAAGGATATTTGATATATAACCTTCTTCCCAAGAGAGAAACAACAAGTACCAAAACAAACAAACCCTTCCAGATACTCCTATATCAGTCACACAGTTGAAGAAGCAAAATTAGTGACCAAGCTACATCAGTAGCAAATTATAAACTCCTATATCATTCACCATATAGGGGCTGGTTATAAACTTAAATGTTCTGGTTGAGGCTACATTAGAATCACAAGCAGATATTCCACTAAACCGTAGTGTGACTACAGAATGTAAATGAATGAAATTTTCAACTTTTCACACAGATTTTCAATCATAACTAGTAGGTGAATCATGAAAATTGAATGGCTACATTGGCTATTTACAGAGTAAAGATAAAATTTCACACACAACACAAAATCCCCATAAGGAGGCATCATGCGTATGAAATCTTCAGACTCCAAAGCACACAAAATCAATTAAAAATCTAACATTGGCTATCTAAACAGATAAGTGAGTTCCCAAGCTAGCTTAACAAGCTCCGATGCTAAGAGTTGAGACGAACAGTCATTACGAAGAACAGAAAATACAAATAAAAAACAAGATTAAAGTTTGAGACTTTACCTGTTCAAAACAAGTGCAGATTTGTAGGGGCAAACCAAAGCAACACAGAGCAGAACAAAGCAACCGGCATTGAGCAACAGGGCGTGCGAGCCAGAGATGCAGTGTCGGCGTCAAGGACAGAGACCCAGAGCACCACCGTGAAGGTGCGGCGGAGGAGCCCGCTCGGTGCTCTCAGATTTTCGGCCGTACTAGCTTCCCTCTAACGGCTCTTAAAACGCGAACGGTGATGAAAGAGGAAGTGCAGTGTCTGGTCTTGCGTTTTGGGTTCTTGGTGGCGGCAGCCGGCGTGAGGTTCGCTAAGGACCCTTCATCGAAAGCACGCTGATTAGGGTTCGCCGAGGAGAAGAATCAGGGCGAAGAAGGAGGATGGGTGTGGGGGTCGAACCAGAAAATGAACAATCCTGAACCAGAGGATATTTCACCCTTCATCTAGGAGCACATCTTGTTGTGTACCGTCAGATCGAACCTGGAGAAAGAGGAAGATGGGTGTGGGGGTCGAACCAGGAGAAGGAGGAGGGGAAAAGATGGGTGTGGCTTTGTCGTTTTTAATTGAAGTTTTGATTATCGGTGCTTGCCGCGAAGGAGGAGGAGGAGCGATCTGGTTTTGGAACGGCGAGATTCGATGTGGATTCTGTGAGGGAGCACGATGGAGAGGAAGGAGGAGAGTGCGACGTCGATCGGCAAGGGGTGGATATGGAGGGAGAGAGGAAAATAAGTCCAGGAGGTGGAGTGAGGCAGCCTTTGGAGAGGGATGCGTCTTTGGTCCGTGGATCTTTGGAGGCAGTCACGGTGGATGCCGGTCTGTGAGGGAGGACGACGGAGAGGAAGAAGGAGATGGGTGCGGTGGATTCTCCCAAACCTCTCTCAGTCGAAGACGGAGAGGACGATGTAAATTACTCTTGCTCTGTTGCAAAATTACTCTTTCGTCTTTGTTGAATAAATTTCAGGTTCTGAATAAATTTTAGGTTCTGAATTTTAGGTTTTCGTTTACCAATTAGGGGAAAAAAAAGAAACAGGCGGGTGAAGAAAAAAAATTTAGCGCCTAAACGAAAATACTGAGCGCCCCTTTTTTTTGTTAATAAATAAAAATTATTAGAGAACGGTTTAAAAATGTTGGGAAAAAAATTGAAAAAAACCGTTGCCGTTAACATTTTGAGAACGGTTTTTGACCGTTGCATATAAAAATTATAAAAATTTGTCCAACATGCCAACGGTTCCACAAAACCGTTGCCTATTGTATTCTAAGAGAATGGTTTTTTAGGCGTTGCAAATTTAGGCGTTGCCGTAGGTCCAAAATGTTGTATTGATAGTAAGCAATTCCTTAATACAAATTCCACTACTCACAATATTGACCCCAACCAGTATCATCTAGAGAAGAAGGAGATCGAAATTGCAAACACAAAACGAAGAAATAAACAACCAACCAAAAAGTGTATACAACACCATCAAACGAAATCAAAACCAAATAGTGCATACAACATCATCACATGAAGATTTAGATATGAAATGCAATAAAGGAAAAAAAATCATCCTAACAAATACAAGAGATAATTACATCCTCTAATAAAGAAACAATTTTCATTCAAAGCTGAAGGAGAAAAACAACAACCTGAGAAAAGAAAGGAATAACAATGGTAAAAACATGAAAAAAGTGCAAAAAACTTAAATATAATATTTAACAAAAAATGATTCTCCTCATTTTAAATTTCACATATTTGAAATGCTAATATTCAGCAACCCTATACATGTTTAAAATATGTTATCTCTTTATTTCTTCTTAAAATTAATATTTTCAATTCAAATATTACACTTCAATAAATGAATATTATCAAATAATTATATTTACAATGCTTAATATATTATTTATAAATCTAAAAAAAAAAAAAATTAGCGCCCGGCTCAACGCGCGGGTGAGGATCTAGTTAAAATTACTCTTTGCAATCCAATTCGCATCCATCTTCTAAATATCAAATTTGTCAAATTATGAGGCTATTGAAACCGACAGTGGTTTTGTAACGGTTTTTTGGTTTATGTAGAATTATACAAGGAGACCACGCGCTTTGATTTTTCGATTCAGCTGATTGCCCGCTACCTAGCTAGCTATAATTAAACTAACTTTCATCTTTATCCTTTAGCAATTATCAGAAGTCAGAACAGTGAATAAGTTTCCTCGTTTGTATCCAATTTCAACTGATTAGTAAAGTACGATGTTTCATGTTTGGACTCCGAATTAATTTGTTGCCAAACAAGCCTAACTAATTTAGACCACCCCACTAATTAACTAATCAATTGGTAGGATATTAGCTCTTGTGAATGCAATTCATGCATGCTACTCGTCTATAAATACTTCTACTATCTGTATGTATCAAAACATCAACTCTATACAAGTACTTCATTTTTTCTGTCTAAACACAAAAAATGAAGTCCTTGACGACCTTCTTCCTTCTTGCCATGCTAATGACTTTGGCCATTTCTTTATCGGCAACATCTCCCGAAAGTGAGAAGCCAACATCTCTCCGAGGGACAATTACAAACCGCTTTCTTTCCCAGAAACAGGACAGGATCGTTTTGACAACATGTGACAAATACCCAAAGATATGCCATATGAAAGGTAGCGCGGGAACTGATTGCTGCAAGAACGTGTGTGTCAACTTGTCCACAGATGGCTTCAACTGCGGGAGGTGTGGAAAGAAATGCGGCTATGGAAAGATATGCTGCCAAGGTAAGTGCGTGAATCCTCGGACTAACGAGAAGCATTGTGGGAAATGTGGCAACAAGTGCAACGCCGCTAGTTCATGTATATATGGGATGTGCAGCTATGCGTAGAAAATATATATATATATATATATATATATATATATATATATATATATATGTAGACAGACGACCATATATTTTATGGATCTTTCAATAAAGCAGCCATCACTGCGCTTGATGATCAGTTCTGCTATATTAATTTGAAAATTTAATCTGCACTTGCTGACTCAATTGGTGTAATCAATAAGGATTTAATTTTTATGCATCCTCAGTGTAAAAATATTTTACACATATATCCAATGATGTGTTGTCAAAGTATTTAATGAATATGACTTTTAAACTCATTAGATGAGATGACAACACATCATTTGATACATGTGTAAAATATTATTATATTGACGGTGCATATAAATTAAACTCAATAAATAATGTTGAAATGTTTTACATATGTATGCATATAATATTTCCTTGTTGTTGTTACGTACTCCAGTGGCGGATGCATGTGTATCACATTGAGGGCAAATGCCCCCACATGAATTTTATTTTTACTTAGAAATATTTCATAATTTATTTTTTGCCCCCATAAAAAATAGAACTTGACCTTACAAGATAATTTTTTTAGAATAAAAGCCTAACCTGGTCCTTGACGAAAAAATATGGAGACTTATTTGGTACTTAGAAATAAAAATTACCAATTTAATTCTAAAAAATATCAAATATCAGTCAAATTAATTTCTTAGGGACTAAAATATTCTTAAAAATTATTCTAAAACAGACTAATTTGTCTGAGATTTAAGATTTTTGAGAACCAAATTGATGCTAGTGTTTTTCATTTCTCAAAGAGTAAATAGATCTCTGTGTTTTTTTGTTAGAAACTAGTTTGAGTCTTTATTCCTTTTCAACGAGTGTAAAAAAGTTATGATACACAAAATTTTGCCCCTACCAGTAAAGTTTTCTGGATCCGCCACTGACGTACTCCCTCTGTTATCATATATAAGCAAAATTCAGACAAGACACACCTCTTAAGAAAATGGTCATGTTCATTTAATGATCTTAAAAAATTCCAAAAAAAAAAGAAATTGTGTTTCTTAAATTATTCTTGATATTAATGTTATAATTCTCTTCTCTTTTCACATTAGAAAATACAATTTAAATTTAATTTAGGGTAATTTGGGGTTAACAGTATTTAATAAGGTAAAAGTAGTTGAGATTTGTTTATATTTAGTAACAACAATTTGAAAATTTTATTGCTTATATATGGTAACGGAGAGAGTAGTGTATGCATAATTTGTGTTTACATATTATGAAAAAAAAAAATATCTTTACACATTTATTTTGTTTCACGCTTAATCATAAATAATGCTACTCCATATTATCTTTACTAGATTTAGGCCTATGAGGGTGAATGGATTTTTTTTTTTTATAAATTTCGTTAGATCAAGTAGAAGATCGAATTTAATAATGATATAATTAATATTATTATTTAGTAAAAAATTTGATACTTATTGTTATCAAAATAAATAAAAATAATAATACTTACCCACTCGTCTTCTACAATCTACAATACAAGTGCATCTATTCTAATGGTTGTAACTAGGGGCGTAAATGAGTCAAGCTATTCGTGAACTATTCGAGTTCGGCTCGTTAAATGCTCGGTCAAACTCGTTTGTTTAATTAAATAAACAAATCCAAATTTGAGATTGAGCTCGATTATTTAAATGAGCCAAGCTCAAGCCTTATATGATCGAAGTCAACGGCTCGTGAATAGCTCGATTAAGAGTATAGTTGTCTTTTTTCAATTTATATTCTATTTTTAGTACTATTTTTATTATGTAATTCATTGAATTTTGAAAATATGCAATAGTGAGGCAGATGCATTTAGTGCAAACCATTTTCCTAAGTAGTGTGAAAAGGCACGTTTCAACTTTTGCCTGTGTACATTGTACATCGTTTAAGAATCATTATCGTCACCACGATTTTAAAGAAATTTTGTTAACTATAAATATGCTGATTGAGAATGAGTATGTCTTTTCCTTCATCAAATCTCTCCTTCTATTTGTAAATTTCTAATAATATTTGCATATTTATTTCTCAATGTTTCGCTCTCTTTACCCAATTCGTAAGTCACCTCCACTCGACCAACACCACATTGGTAAGAAAATATAATTTTTAGAAGAATTTTAAACTTATTCAATTAAAATGCAGTGTTTAAGTGTTTACTAAATAGAATTTTAATATACTCTAGTAATGAGAACACTCTTTTAGGAAATCAAAACTAAATACTTTTTTGTATTCTATTCCTTTTAAGTCAAAGGTGATTAATATTTTTTATTTTCACGTACCACATGTTAAATACATTTTTATTTTTATATTGTCACATAATATTAACATTTTTATTAACTAAATAAACTTTAAAAATAACTTAAGAAATTTTTCATAAATACAAAATTAACTAAGCTATAAATGAGCTTAATAAGCCAAACCAATCTCTAATTTTTTCTAACAAGCCAAACTCAAACTTTTAGTTTGGCTCAATTAAATAAATAAGTCAAGTCCAAACTTCACATTTTCTTTACAAGCCAAGTTCAAGCTTTAAGTGCTCGGCTCGACTCGACTCGTTTACACCCCTAGTTGTAACTTATGTATTCTCTAATTTTAATGTCAATTTTTTGTAATTTAATTAAATAACTTATGTAAATTCTTTTGTCAAAAAAATGTCAATAAATTTTTGGTTAAATTAGTCTGGTAGCCACTACAGTTTTGATAAGTTTTAAATTAAATCTCTGTAATTTAAAATGGTTTAAATCAGTCCTTGTAACTTTAAATTTTTTTGACTAAGTCCTTATATGTTAACATCGTTAATACTGATCGATTAACCCTTCCTCATCCACCTTTCTTCATTCTCTTCCCTGCATTGGCAACCATTACTTACCGGCAAAAGCTCTTGTTGTTGTTGAACCTCCCTCACTAGCGTTTTGTCATACTTGCACACGGTACAACATAATTAGACTTTCAGATGTTATTTTTTCATTAACTTCGGAAATGTATTTTTGAATGTAGGTTTTGGTAGTCTCTGGAATTGTATTTTCAGATATAGCAAAATCTGCGTCCGAAAATTCGTTTTGGAAGGTATATCGTTACAGAAAATTTATATTTTTGGAAACATATTTCCGGACGCAAGTTTTGCTATATCCAAAAATGTACAATTCCAGAAACTAGAAGAGAAAAAAAAAACACGAAAGGCCATGGAAGAAGGGCATACCTGAGCTTGTTTTGATGCGAAAGAGAAGGGGTATTGTGGTTTTGATAGATTGGGGTTGGGAGTGTGTAATTGGGGTTGGGGGGTGTGTGATTTGAAGAGGGCGAGAAGAGAGGAGAGGCAAATGGAGATTGAAGGGAGAAATTGAGAGTGAGAGTGACAGGTGCGAGGGGGTTAAATCGGGTTTAGGGATTTTTCGGATATTTTTAGATAAAGTTCCGACCGAAAATATATTTATGGAGGAGGGAAAAATGGGGAAAAAAATTAAGAAAAATGGGTGGGGTGTATGTTAGCAAAAAATAGGGAGTGTTAATAGTTATTTCTTTATGTTTTTGTGTAGTTTATTTTTTCTAATTGGTCTTTTTAGGCCCATTTAATTACAGACATTTTTTAAAATTAAGAAATAACTTAACTTAATATTTTAAGCCATTCCATAAGGATTTGTATTCCTAAATAACCTATCTCTTCATATGAGAGTTTTTTTTTTAATTTTGAAGTGTGATTAATACCTTCTAATATGCTTATATAATATTTTTCCTTGGAATTTCCGTATAAGATATAAATATTTTGATGCATACTCAATCTTACAGGACAACATTACAATCACATTATAACAATAAGTATTTAGAGACAATTTAGATAAAATTTTCAGTAACTATTTATTAAAAAGAAAAAATTAAAATAATATTACTCTGGTAACGAGTCTTCTAAACTGCACTTAAACATTATAAAAAAAAAAAAAAAAACTTCCTCACTTCTCCACAAATATGTATAAATTTATAAGATTTTAGTAATTTAGGAACCAAACAATTATTTTAAAAAATTGAAAAGCTTCTTTAAACTAGTAGTCTAAACCAGAGAGAACCACCAACATCGGTGATTTACAAATAACCTACCAATTACATAAGAATTCAAGATTCGAACGCAAGTCACAACTAATACGAACGGAAGCTCCGACCAAATGTGTCGACTCCTATTAGCTCTAAACTAGGCCATAGTGTAACTTGTACCATAATCTAAAAATTAAATATTTAGAACCAAGTTTAGTGCTAATACTGAGCTTTTGACTTAAATATTTTTGAGTTATTATATTGAAAATCCCCGGCCATGACCACGACTATTTCACAAAACGTGCTTGTCTTACTTTAAAGCCGTCCAAATATAGATTTCAGAGGAGGAGCTTTATATTGCGAACTAATTGTTAGGTAACAAAGTATCGGAATAGTGTCACACAACTAAAATAAGAGACGAGAAAATAAGGAAATGAACACACAAAATTTACGTGGAAAACCCTCAACAAATAAGGGAAAAACCACGGGGCAAGACCAGAAGAATTTCACTATGTGGAAAAATATTACAAGAATACCTCTCACAAAATACCTCACAAATACTCTCACAATACTCTTGTTGAGTATAAGAAATAATAAAAGAGGAAGAAGAGAAATGTTTGGGATGATATAAACATCACGCCTTGGCCTCCTTTTATATACTACAAGGGGGCCAACCAATTACAATCCCACCGATGTGGGACTTGAGGTTCAACAATTCTCCCACTTGAAGATTTTGATTGAGTTAATCATATCTTCACACCACTCTTTCTGCCTTGCCATTCCATGTCGCTTTACGTTTCTGATAGGCCATAGGAGGATCGATACCAAATAAACTTGTCAGCATTGATTGGCTTCGTCATCACATCTGCTAGGTTATCTTCGGTGTGAATCTTTTGCATATCCACAGTTCCTTCCTCTACTACTTCACGAATGTAGTGATACCGGGTATCTATATGCTTTGTCCTGGAATGAAAAGCTGGATTCCTTGCAATGTGCAAGGCACTCTGACTGTCACAATACACAGTAATCATTTGTTGCTTGTGCCCGAGTTCCTCCATTAAACCTTTAATCCAGATAGCTTCCTTGCAAGCCTGGGTAGCTGCCATGTACTCAGCCTGTAGTAGACAAAGCTACAACACCAGAACTTAGATAACCAGCTCACCGCTCCCCTGCAATTGTGAATACATACCCGGTAGTGGATTTCCTTTTATCAAGATCACCTGCAAAATCTGAATCAACATAACCCACGACAATGAATTATGATCCTCAGTAACATAATGCAACATCGAGGTTCCTTTGATGTATCTAAGGATCCTCTTGCGATATTCAATGCTCTCTACCTGGATTTGCCATAAACCGACAAACCGCTCCCCTTTGCTTGTGCAATGTCCGGGTCTTGTACATATCATGGCATACATAAGGCTTCCCACCGCTGATGCATACGGTACTCGAGACATTTCCATCCTCTCCGCTTCATTGCTAGGACTCATACCTGAGGATAATTTAAAATTGACAGGAAGCGGGGTAGAAATTGGCTTACAGTCTTGCATGTTGAAGCGCCGCAAGACCTTCCTTAGATAATTCTTTTGAGAAAGCCAAATCTTCCTATCATTTCTGTCTCGGTGAATTTGCATCCCTAAAATCTTGTTTGCGGGTCCCAAGTCCTTCATATCAAACTCCCTAGCCAACTGTGCCTTCAATTCCTGGATTCGATCTTTGTTGGGGCCTACCACCAACATGTCATCCACATACAACAGCAAAATGATGAAATCATTATCATCAAACCTCTTGTAAATGCGTCTGATAGTCTCAACTCGATCTGTTGTAACCAAGGCTAATTATGAAGGAATCAAATCTCTTGTACCAACATCTGGCGCCGCTTTAGACCGTCGCAGAGATTTGGTCAACCTACAAACCAAGTTTTCTTTTCCTTGTTCTTTAAAGCCTTACAGTTTGGAGCATATAAATTTCTTCTTCAAGCTCTCCATGAAGAAAAGCAGTCTTTACATCCAACTGTTCAAGATGTAAATCAAATGCAAAGACACATTGCCAACACTACCCTGATAGTAGTAAGTCGACAAGCTGGAGAAAATATCTCGTCAAAGTCTATCCCTTCTTTACGAGCATAACCTTTGACTACAAGTCCGCACGATACCGTTCCACTTGATCATTGCCGTCTCGTTTGATTTTGAACACCCATTTGTTCCCGATGGCTTTCCGACCCTTTGGAAGTTCAACAAGTTTCCAAGTCTTATTTCTATGTAGGGCTTCCATTTCTTCTGCATTCTTTGTCATCCATTGAGAAGCATCTGAATCGTTTCAACGCTTCTTGAAGAGGCGATGGTTCACCTTCTTCTGGCCAAAAGACGGTATGCATCATGGCGAGCCATAACATAGTCCGAGTGTCATGATGGTGCCATTTATCCGGCGTGTTGATCGTCGAACTCCTTCATCATTGACCTCATCCGTTCTTGTTCTATGTGCTCGTTACGCCTTCGTAAGAATCATCTTCTTGAGTCTTTCTCTCCAATCGCACTATAACATCTCCTTGGAAGTCTTTGTCATTTTTCTCGCTCACTTTGCGGTTCATTTTCTCGCAAAGACTACATCTCTGCTAACAATAAGCTTGCGGATAGTGGGGTCCCACAAGCGATACCCCTTGACATTGTCAGCATAACCCAAGAATATACATTTTCTGGATTTTGGATCCAACTTTGTTCTTTCTTGGGAGTTGTACATTACGTACGCAGGACATCCGAACACATGTAAAGAAGAATAATCTACCGGCTTTCCTTTCCACATCTCCATTGGTGACTTCAAACCAATCGCTGTTGATGGCGATCGATTTATCACGTAATGTGCGGTTGATCGCTTACGCCAAAAAGATTTGGCCAATCTGCCGTTCTCAAAGATAGCTCTTGTTCTTTCTAGGAGAGTCCTGTTCATCCGCTCGCTACACCATTCTGGCCGAGGTGTATGTGCAATGATGAATTGTCTCGTAATACCCTCTTGCTTGCAGAATGATAGAAAGTTACCATCTACATATTCTCCTCCATTGTCTGTCCTCAAGCACTTGATTTTCTTCCCGGTTTCAAGCTCTACTTGTGCTTTGAACTCCTTGAATCTTGAAACACATCGACTTCTTCTTGATTAGGTACACCCACAATCTCCTGGAGTAGTCATCAATGAATGATACAAAATACTTTGCTCCCCATGGATGTTTCCGCGACTCCCACACATCGAATGTATCAAGTCTAGTATGCGTTTGCTTCGTAGCTACTTTTGCAAATTTCAATCTATCTTTGCTTACTTGTCACGCGATTATCACGAAGGGTAAAGTTACCGTCTTGAGCCGGGTAAGAGATTGCGTTCGCAAGAACTTTCAAGCCACGTTCGACATATGGCCTAGCCTGCGATACCACATCATCGTTGATTCTTCATGGCTCGCTGATGCAACTGATGCATCCGCCTCTTGCAACGTATCTCCCAAAAGCATGTATAGATTGCTTGTGATCTTTTCTGCTTTCATCACCACAAGGTTGCCCTTCACTACTTTCAAGACTCCACCTTCAATATGGATCTTGCACCCAAGGTCATCCAATTGCCCAGTGGACAATAGATTCCTTTTCAAGCCATTCACATGTCGTACCCCTTGTATCTTACTTAACAGTACCATCTTGCATCTTTATTCTCGACAAGATCGATTCCAACAATTTCTAAGGTGTGATCATTTCCCATAAACACGGATCCTATCGAGACAGGCTCATAAGTACAAAACCAATCACGGTGTGAAGTCATGTGCCATGTCGCACCTGAGTCCACTATCCAAACATCATTGAGTTTCCTTCCACCTTTAGGACTTGCTGCTCCGCTATACAGGATTTCTCCATCATCTGAGGTACTTACAACACAACCTTGAGAGGTTGATGCTCCTGAGGTCTTCTCTCCATTCTTCTTGTTCCAACACTCCTTTTTCAAGTGCCCTCTCATGCCACAGTTGTAGCATTTGAGATTCTTTCTTCTTCGAGATTTTGATCTACCATGATCTTGGCTCCCACTGGGGCCACGTTAAGATTGATCCGCCTCTGCGTCATCGATAAAGCTTCGCTTGCTTGAACTTTCTCGACCTTTCCTCCTTATTCTTGCGCTGGATTCTTCTTCAAGAATTGCAAGCAACATCATCAAAGTGAAGAGTGTCAAAGAACATCATTGTTTGTAATGTTGATGATGAGTTGATCATACGAATCTGGTAAACTCTGAAGTGAAAGTTCTGCACGGTCACTTTCTGGTATTTTGAAATCGATCTTTGTGGTGAGCAAATAGCGTGTTCAGGGTGTTAATGTGATCCGTCACCAATGTGGATTCACTCATTCGAAGAGTGTAGAGTTTCCTCTTCAAGAATATTCTTGTGTGAAGTGACTTAACCTCGTACAATTTGTGAAGTACATCCCAAATCTCCTTTGCAGTCTTTTTTTCTGCAACACTTGACAAAACTGAATCCGCCATTGCTAGGTGCAAATTGGCAACAGCATTGCCATCCTTCTCTTTCCACTTTTCATCAGTCATATCTGTGGGTCTGCCTTCAATTGCTTCAAAGCAATTATCCTTTCTCAGAACTGCCGCTACCTTCAATTTCCACAGGGAGAAATTACTCCCATTGAACTTCTCTATCTCAAATTTTGCTGCCATGGTTGTACACGAACCGAACCGGATTACACTATTTCACCGTGAATAGTACAAAGATAATGCGTGAACAAAGATTGCACGATCCAGATACCGTAACAAATCCAAAGATATGTTAACAATTACTGTAAAAGTATACAACCACACGTGTGAATAGTAATCGTGTCTGTGAATAGTACTATATACCAAAAAGTGACCGTAGCCTGTAAAGAGTGCACCAAGTAAGTTCCCAGGAAAGAGAGGTGTCGCTAAAGCGTGCTTAAAAACCTTGTCTTTCCTTAGCCGTAACTTTACTAGACATACACTTTTACACTACCACACTATTTCCTAAACAATTCTTTTCTGATGTGGCAGATCAGACAATGCTGCAACCACAGAGCATACTAAGAACCAACACCTTCCTAAAGTGACGCAGCGGAATAGTATCACCAACCTTGGAGCTCTGATACCACTGTTAGGTACCAAAGTATCGGAATAGTGTCACACAACTAAAATAAGAGACGAGAAAATAAGGAAATGAACACACAAAATTTACGTGGAAAACCCTCAACAAATAAGGGAAAACCACTGGCAAGACTGAAGAATTTCACTATGTGGGAAAATATTACAAGAATACCTCTCACAAAATACCTCACAAATACTCTCACAATACTCTTGTTGAGTATAAGAAATAATAAAAGAGGAAGAAGAGAAATGTTTGGGATGATATAAACATCACGCCTTGGCCTCCTTTTATATACTACAAGGGGGCCAACCAATTACAATCCCACCGATGTGGGACTTGAGGTTCAACACTAATGAACTTCCCATGTCCATTGTAGTATCACTTTATTCTAACACAGCAATTGTAAAGCCTTTGTATCTATGTTTAAGATATTGTTAACAGGTCAACCAAGCCAAGCTCGTGCAGCCACGTTTTTTGTTAACTAAACCGCAAAATTATTTGTAAGTCAAGCTCCTAAATTGTGTGCACAACCTTCTTCTCACCTATTAAATGACCACATTCCCTTTGTTACTACCTCAACATCGATCACAAGCATGGCCACCTCAGCCCCAGTACTCCTCTCCCTTTCATGCTTCTTACTACCCCTTGCTTTAAGCTTGGTCGTTAATGCCTATTCAACAGAGAAGTACTATAACACTAAGAAAACAATTCTCAACGAGATAGACTCTTGTTGGCGGGCCAAACCAAATTGGGCATTAAATCGCAAAGCCTTAGCTGATTGTGCTATTGGTTTTGGCAAATCTGCCATTGGAGGCAAATATGGTGCAATATATGTAGTTACAGATCCTTCTGATGACCCTGCAAACCCAAAACAAGGCACACTTCGTTATGGTGCAATACAAACGAAGCCCCTTTGGATCATTTTTGACAGAAACATGGTTATTACCCTCAAGAATGAGCTTATAATGAATAGCTACAAGACCGTTGATGGAAGAGGTGCTAAAGTGGAGATTGCAAATGGGCCTTGTGTTACAATACAAGGTGTTAGCCATGTTATTATACATGGCATTAGCATTCATGATTGTAAACCGGGAAAGGTTGGCCTTGTGAGAAGTACTCCTGACCATGTTGGTCATCGTCAGGGCTCTGATGGAGATGCTATTAGTATATTTGCTTCCTCAAATATTTGGATTGATCATTGCTTTTTGGCTCGTTCCACTGATGGCCTAATCGATATTATTCATGCCTCAACTGCCATTACCATCTCTAACAATTACTTCACCCAGCATGACAAAGTAAGCTGAACAAGCTGGTTCCTTCTTCATCATTTGATGGTTCCATTTAATTATAACCTTTTTTAATACTTACATATGGGATTATTGTTTGAATAGTGCTACTAATAATACATTCTCTAATGTATCCTCTTTCTATTATTGGATGAAATTCATGTAATCTCCACTAATTTATGTGGGTCCCATTTTCTATGTGGTGGGATCTATTCTCAAAATGATGAGATGCACGTGAATTTCAACCAATAATAAAGAGAACATGTGTTCGAATCCTGGGGGAGACACCTGAGTTAGGAGACTCTTGTTTCTCCCTCAGTTGACTTAGGGATTAGTCTCATATCCAGCTGAAAAAGTCGAAACTTGTGAGGGTATATACCTCAAAAGCCCATCAAAAAGCAACAAAAAAAAATCCTAATTACGGTGGTAACCAAACAAAATAAATAATAAGGAGAGTGTTGGAAAGCTGGTGTGTTGATGACGCTCCTCTTGTTACTTATATGCATGCATTAATTGACTAATAAATTGCTAAAGACCATACATTTTGGTCCCTATATCCCCTCTTCCCCGCAAACACTCGGGCTCCTTCATTTTGAGATTATAGGATGGCCATCTGATTGAGCTAATGTGCCTGCAGGTTATGTTGCTAGGACACAATGACCGATACACAGCAGATAAAATAATGAGGGTAACAATAGTCTTCAACCGGTTTGCTAGTGGGCTAACTGAAAGGATGCCAAGGTGAGACTAATAATGTTATGGATTGAATTTACATATAGATAGTTGATTGATGACAATATATATTATATTGTGGATGAATTAATGTGCAGGGTAAGATTTGGTTATGCCCACGTGGTCAACAACAAATATGATGAGTGGAAAATGTATGCTATAGGCGGCAGTGCCAACCCAACCATTTTAAGTGAAGGGAACTTTTATATAGCGCCAGATAACCAAAATGCAAAACAGGTAACTAGAAGCACAGTAGTAAGAAATCCAAAATATATATATAGTTTTATTTAAAAAAATTCAACTATTTCAAGTATTGAGTTGAGTGTGGTTCTTGTGTGGCAGATTACAAAGAGGGAAGCAAAGGGAAACTTTAAAAATTGGAAATGGAGGTCTTCTAAAGATATATTCCTAAATGGTGCTTATTTTGTGCCATCTGGGTATGGAAGCTGTGCCCCATATTATTCACCTTCTCAATCTTTTACGGCTGCTCCGGCGTATATGGTGCCTGCTATAACTCTCAATGCAGGTCCCTTGAGTTGTGTTGTTGGAAGGGCATGTTAGCATGCCTTAGCCTTAGCATTACCATTTCTATCTCTCCCTCAATTCTTATCCCCTTTCATTTCCTTCTTTTTCCGAATAAATCCCGCAAGCCTCTCTTCCGAGGTGTATATCAGGGAATAGGGGGTGAGGATATCAGTGTATCACGTCAGAACTAATGAACTGCTTTGCAGAAAATTAGTTTGTAAGTTGTAACATTTGGCAGTTTCAATATTATTTAAGATGATGTTCTGAAACAGAATGCTTTTTTTCAATAAACTTGAGATAAAATACAATCAAACATAGAGATGTGAACAAGGAACAGAAAAATTGTGAAGCAAGTCTATGACTATGAGTATCAGAAGATGCATTTATGTGGTTGGCATTATTTGGTGGTCTTCAGAAAAGCCTATTCTCGTTGGTTTGAACTCCACATGTTAATGGTGCTTTAGCTCTCACTTTCTTTAAGTACCAAATACCAGCTCCAATTCCAAGTGCCCCAAATGCCGAAATAGCAGTAACTGTCCCTGCACCCAAAATTCAAACACAAAAAAAAAAAGAAGGAAAAACCCACAAAGATCAGCCTAATTTTCCACTTCAAAAACTCGGTCGTTGTGATTATCAGTTAACTTCATTTCCATTACCTGCAATTACACGGACATTCCTATTGTGCCTTGCATTATCATAATCTGCCAAACAAATAACATCCAATTAATTTACCTTAATTATCAGCAAATTTCTATATGCAAACCTTATGATTATTGACCGTAATGACATCAAAGTTTTTGATGTTTACACGACTGCAATTGAGGCTGCATCAACAACATTTTATTGCAATTCTCCGTAATATTAATGATCACAAAACCACGGCAATTTAAAACCTTCTTGGTGTTAGGCGGGACGCGTAATGATTGTTTCTGTGGGTCATCACAAGATAAAATAGGAGAAATTGTTTGACATACATACCTTTACAATGGGTAGTGAAATTTCCTTCCTTACACAAGCACATGAAACTCTGAGTTTCTGTGTCAAATCCACAAGTTCCACCACCTTTGGATGGATCCTGACATTGAAGACAGCGCGTGGTAACGGGGATATCAAAGTCAACTCTGATCCCATATTCAGGGACTTGATCATAAGGCTGAGGAGCTCCAACGTTTCTCCAATAAACGCTAGTATAACTAGTACAATACTTAAGCATCAACCTCAATGATTCAGTGGCTTTTGGATAGTAAGAACAGCAAGAACTAGTACCAGACATCGCAAAGGAGGAGCACCCTGGCAAGTGCCTGCAGAGATAGCTAGCACTGTCACACGATGAATCACAGTGTTCAGGGAACTGTTCACAAAAGAGTGGCTTTGGCTTAATAATCACGTTGTCTTCACTGCAATTGAAGAAGAGGTATTCGTTTTGAGGGGAAAGCTTGAAACGCGTGCTGGTGTCCAAACTAAATGGCCTTGTGGGACGATAGTTTTCACCATCCTCACAGCTCCACATGAATGGATCAGAGACTAGAATGTGTGGATCAGCATAGCTGACATTGTGAATGGGGTATCTCCCAGAAGGGGTTCTGAGTTCAAGCTTTTGTGATGAGTCAGAACAAGCCAGAATGTATCTGTAATAGGGGCTTCCACATCCATCGTCAATGCCGAAAGGATATTGGATGGGAATGGCACCACATGAAGTTCTGCAAAGGGTGGATTGAGCTCTAGTGAGAGTGGAGAATGAGTGAATGAGTTGAATAATAATAATAACTAGTAGTAATAAGATTGGTTTTTGGTTGTGGGTAAGATGCAATTGCAAACCCGTCATTGGAGACGATAGATAGCTGGATGGTTTTCTGAATCAAAAGCGGTCAAGAAACCTCGAACTAAGACAGAATAATACTATCTGCAACTGTTGCTTTATTGAGAATCTCCTTTTGCTTTTATTCCATTATGGTTTCTTTAATCTTAATTTATTTATGCCTTGATATCTTTTTCTTTTTTTTTTATTATTTATTTTATTTTGCAATATTAACTCTGAAACCGCGCACGGAATATGGAGAGAATAGAGAATTATACGGTTCTTATGGGTAGAGATCTATACTTGCACAGCCTAATCCTTTTGTAGTATATATCTTATAAAGTTGCAAGAGAGAAAAAGTTGGATTGTTGTTGTAAATGTAATGGAGAGTTACTGTT
>CM073731.1:3002500-3083302 GCA_037113605.1 Calophaca sinica
TTTATTTCTCAGATCTGAAAATGCTTCTAGATGACGGAGGAAGACCAGAGGGAGAAAGGAAAGGGAGACCGAAGGGAGAGGGAGGAAGAGGCCGCTGTACCATGGGTTATGAGAGAGAAAGAAATGGGAAAGGAGAAAATATATTTGATCCGGTGGGAGAGGGTGCATGATAAACTCTACAAATGAGATTGATCTAACGATAATCATTACTTGTACATGGTAGTATTACATGTCTCACTTGTTCACCATAGAACTTGCCCTAATTCACGTACTAAATAGTCAATGTTCAACCGACATTGCCTTTTCCTTTAATGGGGTCTGTTCATAGTTCGACGTTGATGTTTTGTTTCAAAGAACTCTTTGTAGTCAAGTAAAGAAAATAAAAGTTAGGCCATAATAGATTTTTCCTTTGTTTGGTAAGGAAACCAAAAATTGCCTTTTCTCGTGTTATTTTTCAAAAGAATCATTAAAGCCATTCAAAGGAAATGAAGTTACAGACGAATGTCTCAAGAAATTGAAATTTTGGGTACTTTCAAATCATAAAAAGAAGGAAAAGTAGTATGTCTAAAGATAAGTAAAATGTTTTTTTTTGTGCCATATTTATCCTTAATAGGTTTTTTTTTGTAAAAAAAAAATTAGGCATTTAAAATGAGAATTTTAGATGAAATTTACATTAGGGTCTTAATTTTAAAATTATGACTCTAAGGAGGATTATACACATCATTATTTTTTTGGAATGTCAAAAAGATATATTAATAGGGGAGCACTAGGTATTCCAACCCTATACAAGCAGAATATGACTCCTCTAAAGTGAGTAAAGTGTAAAATGAGTAATCTTAATCATCAATGAGAAAATTAATGGTTGGTTTGTTATGCATGTACGTATAATATTATCTATTGATTTTCTCATCAAATGTTGAGATTACTTACTTTACACTTTAAAGTGAATTGCTCACTTTAGAAGAGTCAAATCCATACAAGCATGAGCGTCAAAGAGACACACCCAAAAAAGCAAAACACATGTACATGTACTGCCTAATGAAAAAACACAAGTAAAAACCCAACTCGGGCTAACCTAAACAGCCAATAGGGTCAACAAGCCACTCATAGAACAAAAGCAGGCTAGACTTGCCCCTCGCCAAAAATCACCGCCAAGATAGGGAGATGATGCGGTCAACCATCTGAGTAGCATCTGACACTCTACCAGTGAAAATACAACCAATTCGGAGGTCATACAGTGCCCACATAACCGCGTGTGCTAAACTAAAGCCAACCCTTGACGACCTCGGGCCCCCAATATTGGAGCAATATAAGGGATATAAGGCGAACAAATCTCATGGTAGCACCAAATGGTGACCCAACGTCTAGCAAGATTCCTGGTGAAGAGCAGATTCCTGGTGGTCACTGCAGAAGAAGCATATGGTGGCAAACGGATTAGAAATGACACATCGGTGGAGCAGGTTTGTCCGAGTAAGAGCCCTATCAAAAAACAATTGCCACGAAAACACAATCACCTCTGGAAGAGCAAAACTCTTCCAAACTTTGCTTAGCACTGACACATCATGATCTGAAAGCCGTGAAAATTATATTGTTACAAAATTATATAGTATAATTATAACTTTGTCTTTTACAAAGTCGATGCCCTCATCATTATCGTAAAAGTTATTTTGACCGAATGATTTTTATGTAAGTTCTTTTAAAAAAGAGACAAACTAGGAATTTGTTTGAATATAAATATAATTTCTAATGTCGACAACATAAATAATTACATAAATCTTTAATAAGTCATGATTTGAAAATCGTTTTTGATAAACTTTTAACTAAATTTTGCTTTCGATTCCTTTTAATAATTTCATTTCGAAAATTTATTTTGATTTAATGGGACGACTCTACAATGGATATGAGATCTTATCTTAATAATAACTAAACGAAAACTAAGATCTTATCTTAATAAAATCAATAATAGATATAAGATCAAAACTACCATTATCAAATATCATATTATTACGCAACAATAACCAAATACTCCAAACAACTGAATGCCATAACATCTGTCACTTAAATATGTACATAAATTAGATTTAAGATATTAATAAACATTTTTTTCAAAAAAATTGAAAAAAGTTACCCCCTAAAATTTACTTTATATTGAATCTCTACGTAACCAAGAAGAGGAAATTTTGAAAAGAATTTTTTTTTATTATTTATATTTTTCAATACAAATCCATATAGAAATAATCAAAAAATAGATATTTAATTTGAATTTTATATGCAAGTATTAAAAAAACAATAATTAATTTGAATTGACATGTTAATATTAAAAAATAATTAAGAAAAAGAACTAAAATAGTCTTTTGGACTTTGAATTCAAAAAATAAGGAGAACAATGACAAGTAAGAGCAGGATTGGCCCAACCCTAAAGTAGCTTAAGCAAGAGCTTTAGACACATAAAAAATGTCTCGAAATTTTTACTTTTATTAATATAGAAAACTGAATTAATAATGAATACCACAAATTGATTTAACTCAGATGATAAAACACAATTATCTTTAACTCATGGATTGTAGGTTCCAACCTCTTCTTTTATTGTAATTTTTTCATAATTTTTGGAATAAATGACTGTTATTTATTCCACGTGTTTCACTTAGTGTGATAGAAGAGACTGAAATTTCTTTAAGAGGACATGTAATTACTGATGAGAATAATTAGTGATTAGTGGAGGAGGGAGTCAAAGTCAATGAAAAATATACAGAGATGCATGAGGTGTAGAGTGGAAATTTGAGGCGGAAATGAGTGAAGTGAATCAGGCGTGATGAAGTGTGGGTGTGTACGCGTATGTGGTGTCGCGTGTGGGGCAACGGAGATTTTCCAGCCTGACGCATCATCTGACGCAACAGAAAATAAAATAAAATCCCATGAAATGAAATACTACTATTATTGTTACGAGAAATCAAAAAAGAAAATCCAAAATCCATTTGGTCCACATTCTCCCAGCTCTTCAACCCTTAACCCTTTTTATAGCCGACCCCATTGCACCGGTAAAAGACTTCACAGACTTACTTGATCAGATCACCCACACACTAATTCTCTCTCTCTCTCTCTCTCTGACTGCGTCAGTCTCTTCGTCTTTCTTCTCCACGTCTCTATTCTTCCTTTCTATATATTATATTCATTAATTCTTAATTCAGCTGCTTCCAGCTTAATTCATTGTTTGATTTTTGGCCGACAAAGAATGGGGTCTCACCTCCTCCTTTTCTCTATATTACTCCGCTAAATCCACAACAAACTAACAAGATGTCACCCACTATAAGATTTCCGATGAACCTTAGCACCACCACTACCTCTCCCCCTCTATGGTCGGATGATCACAGCAACCGGGTGATTGCGGGTCGTGAAGTTGACTTTTTCTCAGATAGAAACAACCCATCGTCGCCTCATCAACTTGATGATGATGATGATGATGATAGCAACGTCGATATTTCCATCAAGAAGGAGAATGTTTATGATCCCGATGCAGTCCCTCCCAATTGCAACCACGTAAACGTAAGCTCGCTTTCTTCAATTTTATCCACTTATTTTTATTTAGTTACTAGTATTAAAAATAAAAAAAAATTCACGTTCTTGGGTATACGAAAAGAGTGATAGATAGAACTAAAAAAAAAACAGATGAGTGATATTATAGAAAAGAAAGAAAAATAAAAAAAATGTAAAAATTGGGTCCCAAAAAGTAATTTCTACAGTTAATTTTGGTCTTGGATTAATTAAAATTAGCATATAAATATGCTAAATACTTCAATTCTTTTTTTTTTCTTTTTTAATTTGATGCAAATCTTCTAGACTGGTTTACAACTCCTTCTTAACACCGGAAGTGATCAAAAAACGGTGGATGGTGGAGCTTCAACAAATGCTGAATTTAAGCGTGCCAAGACTGAGGTACATATTTATGTTCAATTTGCTTTTAGGGATATTATCAATTTCATATACAATAATTCAAACACAAGTAACATAATTTACACATCCGATGATACTTCACCATCTTAGATATATAGGTTTAAGAAGTGATATTACCATATGGTAAGATCATGAAATACGATTGAGCATATGAGAACTAGATTTCGGAAAATAATATTTGGTAAAATTAAACTATTGTTACAATATTTGTATCATCGATATATTGACTGGTTTTCTAAAAATTACTTTATAGAAATGTCATTAATATTTCTTATTTACGAGATATTAGTCATTCAGATTAGAAGTTTAATGAAATTTGAGTGTTATACACTAAAGTTACTTGAGATGAATATACATGTTTTTAGCTGGAACAATTGCAAGAGGACGTTAAGCGGATGAATACAGAGAACCAAAAACTGAAGGAGATGCTCAGCCACGCAAGCAGTGACTACGAGAACTTGCAAATGCGTCTTATGTCTTTAATGCAACAGCAACAGAACCAACGTACGGAAAGCACAGAACACGAGGTAATATATCATCGCATGTTAGTAATAATTTTATTTTTTTTGGTGCACAATCGCATGTTGTTAGTAACATCTTTAATTGCCAATTTTAAATTATTTTTATATAAAAAAAATGTAATTAATCTGATATAAATGAATTAACTTAACTAGCTGGTCGCCAGCTAAACAATGTTGAAAATTTTCACCAAAATCATTAAATGGGGAATTAAACATCGGCGAAAATTTTTGTAAAGACAAAATTATTTTATAAAGAACTAAAAACATATTTAGCTCTGGCTGTTAATGTTAGTGTGATATTAATTTACATCTGAATGGATTTTTGATATTTTTATTTCAGATTGTCGAAGGAAAAGCAGAAGAGAAAGACAATGGTATTGGTGGAGGAATGGTGCCGAGAAAGTTCCTCGACTTAGGTCCTAGTGGTGCAGCAGAAGTAGATGAACAAGTATCTAATTATTGTTCGGAAGAAAAAACTCGATCAAGCCCACCCAAGAACAATAAAACCGAGAAGGATAGGAAAGAGTCTGATCATGACTCAGAATTACAAGTTTGGGACCCGAATAAGCTTCAGAAATTAAGCCCTTCCAACGCCATGGATCAATCCACTGCAGAAGCCACTATGAGAAAAGCCCGTGTCTCCGTCCGCGCCCGATCAGAAGCCATCATGGTACGGTGTGCATCAATTAGGAATTAATACGCAAATTAATCAAAATTAGATCATTAATTGATGACTAGTTCTTTAGCTGAATTAACTGATTAATTGATCACAATTGCAGATTAGCGATGGGTGCCAATGGCGAAAATATGGACAAAAAATGGCCAAGGGAAACCCTTGTCCTAGAGCATATTACAGATGCACAATGGCAGTCGGTTGCCCAGTTCGCAAACAAGTGAGTAATATTGTGATGCTTATTACTGCTGCTGCTTTTAGCAGTATTAATTAATTAACATATACTACTATAACTTTGGATGTGCTTCTTATTGGTTAATTTATTAATAATATGTATGTATATAGGTTCAGCGTTGTGCGGAGGACAGAACAATTTTGATAACGACATATGAAGGGACCCACAACCATCCACTGCCACCTGCGGCTATGGGCATGGCATCGACCACTGCAGCTGCTGCTACAATGTTGCTGTCAGGGTCAATGTCTAGTGCGGATGGGATGATTAACCCCAATTTGCTAGCTAGAATTCTTCCTAATTGCTCTTCTACTATGGCCACACTCTCCGCATCAGCGCCGTTCCCTACTGTCACACTCGACCTTACACACGATAATAATAACCAAAAACCTCACAGCGCCCCATTTCAGCCTCAGAACTTTGGGACAGGAGGACAACTACCACAGGTGATTGCACAAGCACTCTATAACCAATCCAAATTCTCTGGACTTCAGTTGTCTCATGACGTCGGAGGGTCTTCTCAATTACATCCAAGCCAAACTTCACTCAGTGCCGCCACCGCAGCCATCACGACGGACCCAAACTTCACGGCAGCACTCGCGGCAGCTATTTCCTCCATCATTGGCGCTGCTCATCCCAACAACAACAGCAGCAGTAATCCCAATATCATCAACAGCTTTACAGGAAACTAGAGCTCTTTGGTTCTATATTTGCTTTTGGTAATTAACATTATTAGTCTTTCTTTTTTTTTTATATTAAAAAAGGTGGGAGAGGTAAAATGAATTGGTGGAGGTTCGTATTGCTTTTGTTCGAGTCAAAATAGGGTTTAGAACAGAACATTTCATTCTTTCTTCATTGTTTCATCTTGAATAATTCAGATTCACATTTTTCAGAGTAAATGGATAGGAAAAGAACGTGACATCTGCGTTTTTTTTATTTGAACTTGGTCTGCATTCTGAAAAATATTTAAGACAACCATATACTTAAGGGTAAACCGTAAACTAGTCAACAGCCGAGCATTTGCTTGAGTTTGGCTCGTAAAAAATAGCAAAGTTTGATTTTGACCCAATTTATTTAACCAAGTTTAAATAAAAGCTTGAACTTGATTTGTTTAAAAAATAATAAAATTTGAATTTGGCTTGTTTATAATTAAATTATTTTTGTATTTATAAATTTTTTTCTTTAATTACTTTTTAATTTTATCAATTTAAGACTTAATAAAGATTTTAATATTATATGATATATAAAAATATAGATATATATTTAACATGTATATGAAATTCAAGATTTTGTGACTACTATCAACAACAAAATTCAAAAGTTTGACCAAAACATCCTAAAAATATGTCCTTGACAAATACAATTTAAGCTTGACCATTACAAAATATGAGTCAAAATATACAATTTAAGCTTAATCATTACAAAAGCATGGGTCCAAAAAAACATGATCACCATCTATTTATTGAGATATCTAGTCCAATACTAGTTGAACAACTTTACCCAACAAAAAACCATTGCAACAACTTAAATATCAAACGGTATACCTATATGGGTTATTCACAAGCTATTTAATGTCGAGCCTGTAATGCTTGAACTTGGTTCATTTAAAATAATCAAGTTCAATCTCAAACTTGAGCTTGACTTATTTAATTAAAGAAATGGACTTTGATTGGTTATTCAATGAGTCACTCAAAAAAGCGCCTAAAACTATTGAAAACATGTTTCAGAAGAATACTTTCCCCATTGGTCAAGAAATACTGCCCTTACTTTTTTTGATAATAGAAATAATGCTCTCACTAGTAAGGAGAATTTTACACCGGTTAAAATTAACTTTTTACACCAGTTTTGGTGCCGGTATAGATGCTCCCGGTGTTGTATACTAGGGTTTTTACACCGGTTATTTAACCGGCATAAAATGTAAATATTTTACACCGGTTATATATCCGGTGTAAAATTTCAAATTCTGTTTATTTTTTTTAAGGACATTTTATACCGGTATATAACCGGTGTAAAATATACCCTTTTACACTGATTATTCAGATAATCGATGTAAAATATGTCATTTTACACTGGTTATTTAGATAACCGGCGTAAAAGGTTACCTTTTTTCTGTATATTTTAATCTATTCCTGCCCAGAGGCTTTTTAAAATGACAATAATGTATGAAATTTGACAAGAATTGGCAGCAGAATATATTGGCACCAAATTTGCCTAAAATTCAAACCATAATCTAATTTAGCAGTCAATTTTATACATGTATAAAAAAGCAACGACATAAAATATTTTCACTTTTTACACCGGTTTTGGTGCCAGTGTAGATGCTCCTGGTGTTGTATGCTGGGGTTTTTACACCGGTTATTTAACCAGCATAAAATGTAAATGTTTTACACCGGTTATATATCCGGTGTAAAATCTGTTTATTTTTTTAAGGACATTTTACACCGGTATATAACCGGTGTAAAATATACCCTTTTACACACGATTATTTAGATAACCGATGTAAAATATGTCATTTTACACCGGTTATTTAGATAACCGGCGTAAAAAGTTACCTTTTTTCTGTATATTTTAATCCATTCCTGCCTAGAGGCTTTCTAAAATGACAATAATGTATGAAATTTGACAAGAATTGGCAGCAGAATATATTAGCACCAAATTTGCCTAAAATTCAAACCATAATCTAATTTAGCAGTCAATTTTATACATGTATAAAAAAGCAATGAAATATCTACATTATTACTAAACTTTTCAAAACAAGAAAAGATCTACATTACTACATAGTTTACACTTAAATAAAAAAGCAATGTCGTTTGGAATCTACTCCTTCGGAAGAATCTACTGCCCGATTTTGTCCTAGTTGCTTCTCTAGGACTGGCCAAAACTAGACTCAAGATGGACACTGTCATCGTTGTTGTCATTTGCGTCACTTCCTTCTACTGATTCTTCAACTTCAACATGTTATTGTTTAGGAGACGGAACCTTTCGAAGGCTTCATGATTCTTCTCCACATAATACAAGAATTCTAGGGTTGATGCATTAGTTGAAAAGATATAATGAAAAGTAACTTGGTGCATTTTGTCCACCAGATGATGGCGGAAATAATGAGTTCTTCTCTGGATTCTATAATGGTGTCAGGAAAATAACTCCCTGGTTTTCCCATCATCTTAGGACAAATTTCTTCAGCGAGGAGGAAAACCAGGGAGTTATTTTCCTGACACCATTATAGAATCTAGAGAAGAACTCATTGTTTTCGCCACCATCTGGTGGACAACATGCACCATGTTGCTCTTCATTGTATCTTTTCAACTAATACATCAACCTTAGAAAATATGCATTATGTGGAGAAGAATCATGAAGCCTTCGGAAGGTTCCGTCTCCTAATCGGCAACATGTTGAAGTTGAAGAATCAATAGAAGGAAGTGACAAACGACAACAATGATGACGAGTAGTGTCCATCTTGAGGCTTGTTTTGGCCAGTACTAGAGGAGTAACTAGGACAAAATCGGGCAGTAGATTCCTCCGAAGGAGTCGATGGAGTGTACTCGGGTGAGATGGGAGAATACTCCGGTGTGGATGGACTATACTCTCTGATCGCATCCTCATCGCTGGGGATCTAAACAACTTCCGACCCTTGATGAACCTCCCTTGCACCTACGGGCCTCCTGGTAAAGGGTGATCTCCTCTAAAGCATGCGCACATGAAGGCCTGGGCCCCAACGGTTAGCGTCGGCATGGGGATCAGCATACTAGTTCATCAAATTGCGATCCTCATCGCGATAAGGATTGTGAAGACAAGCATCACGATCATGATCCTCATTCCTCACAAAAATAGCTCGATACTCCCTTGCAGTCATCATCGGCCTGCTAATAGTGGGACGCGACCTCCTGGAAACCATGCGAGTACGACACCCCCCACGACCACAGTTTTCATCTAAAGACATCGTCTGTTGTCAACAGTAGTCAATTAATAGAATGACAACAAAAAGCATAATAGGGAAGCAGCAATTTAATTACTATTCGTGGAATTACCTTTTTGTAAAAGATATAAATTTTCTAATTACTAACATGTAAAAACGTTGATCCTCTAACCATCCATCATAACACAATACAGGAGCTGCATCAGAATAGATCCATAGCCACACTAACCCTTTTCAAAAATAATTCCTTTTAAAAAAATTAATAAAAACCAGAGCTTGCTAAGGAATCTGAACGAATACCTGAGAAATTAAAAATTGAAAGATAAAAAAGATAAAAACAAAAAAGCACAACACATTTCTATCTGAAAAACATAAACACATTCGGAACCCAGTGAAAGCAAAATAGCTGAACAAAAAAAAAGAAAGAAAATGAAAAAAAAATAAAGCAGTGACGCACCTATGGAAATGGAAGTTTGGTTGAGTAGAAGAAAGAGTGAAGATGAGAGATTCTTCTTCTTCTTCTATTTTTCCAGCTTTAGTCAGAGGGAACAGAAGAACGTGAGTGAAACCTAAAGAGATTATCAAACAGATTAAAACCAAAAATGGTCAAAGCTATAAGGTAAAGGAACAAACCTATAAGCAAGGAGAAGGAAACTCAACCAGATCTGCGATAGGGCTTCAAAGGAGAACGGCGACGAGAACCACGTGAAGTAGAGGTATTCTAACGGCTATGAGAGAGGATGAGAACGACGACAGTAGTGCAGCGGCAAGAGAGAGGGCTCGAAAGGCGGAAAGAATAAGGAGAGTGTAGCGGCGAGAGAGAAAGAGAGAACAAGGAGAGTGAAGTAGGGTTATCTAAGAGAAATGCTTCACGCGTATCTGTAATTGAGAGGGAGAAAGTTATTTTAATGAACAGAAAGACTTTTAACACCGATTCTAGAAATAACAGGTGTAATATGTTAGGTCTTTAACACCGGTTATATACAAACCCGGTGTAAAATGTCTTCAAATTTTAAATCGCAAACCTTTTACACCGGTTGACTATATAACCGGTGTAAAAAGTGATGAGATAATTTCAAAATTGTCACCGCGTCACTTTTTACACCGGTTAAACCTAAAGCCGGTGTAAAAGACCTAATTTTTTTTTCGTTTCGCACACTATTATCTTCCTATTTGATATCGATTATGACTTATATAATTAAATATTTTTTTAAGAAAACTTGTATGATTAAATTAATGTGAAGGTGTGAGTATCAAAAATAAGTCAAGGATCTTTCTTTATAAAAAATAAATAAAAAAATGTAAAGGTGTGTAACCACAATACTAATAATAATTTTTGTCAAAAAATACTAACAATAATAGTGATAATTTGATGGTGGACTTGGCGACCTTTTCACTCTCAACAACTAATGTGCACTCTATGTGCGTGGCTAAGGTATACTGGTAGTACCAACAAATAAGTCGTTTGATGAATTATGAATTATGAATTATGAATGGGATGGTCAATAGAATAAAATGCCTGCGGGCTTCCCTTAAGATATTAATTAATAAATACTTACTTCATTTGTCCCTATATATAAGTCATATTTGACCATTTCACAAAAAATAAGAAAATTAGTTTTTTTACTGAAAAAGATATTTATTTATTTAAATTTGTAAATACATCGAATACATCACAAATTCAATATCGCTAAAAACCGAAAAGGATGAATCTACGAACAAACTCACAGCACCCAGGTTAAAAGCACAAAACGGCAAATTGACTACAATTATGACAAAATCAAAGTGACTGGAATACCTATGCCTATGGATCTTCAATGTTGACGCCCAAGTCTTCATTAGATTGTGAATACATGCCTTGACAGGATGATTTTGATGATTGACAAAAGGGAGTCTTGCAAATAGTCAACCGTGCAAAAAGTGGAAAAGAATACCAAGACGCGTATCAAGAATGATTGTTTCTCAAGTCTTTGGGTTCTGGGTATTTATTTATCTTTATTAAGACAATTTGTAAGTAGTAATAAAAAGCTCTCAATTAAAATTAAATCACACACGCACAAAATATTTTGACATGCATATCTCGTGTCGAATGTCGATCTGAGGAAGTCGTATGTCGAACTGAGGAGGAAGTCGCGTGTCGAGCTGATGAGGTCGCGTGCCGAGCTATGAGAACCGAGCTGATGAGGAGGTCGTATGCCGAGCTGTGTTCCGAGGTCGTGTGCCGAGGTCTTTTGCCGAGCTGTTCAGAGGTCGTATGCCGAGCTGTGTCGAGGTCGTCTGTCGAGCTGTGTGGCGAGGTCGTCTGCCGAGCTGTCTTCAGAGGTCGTCTGCCGAGCCGTCTCCGTGTTTTCAATTCTTTCATGTTCAACGCAACGGACAAATTCCAACGGACAGATCCCTGCCGCAACGGGCAAATCCTCAACGGACAAATCTTCTTAAAGTGACGCTCCTCCATTGCCTATATAAACACAGCTCGTGAGCTTTGTTTTAAAAACAACAACGCAGTGCTTAATTTTTGTGCCAAAAACTCTGTCAAATATTTTTTATCACTCACACTTATTTGAGCACAATTTTCTGAGAGTCTTTTTATTCTACATAATTTGAGTTGTATTATTTGAGCTTCAATTTGTTATATCTGCACTATTGAGTGTATCTTTCTCGTCTCATTTTATTTGTGAAAATCATTTATTTTTGGGTAGGAATCCCAAGGTGTTCATAGAGAGGTAATATCTCTTGAACGTATTGCTCTGGTTTAGAGTTGTAAAGGTTTCTAGTGAACCTGATTTAAAACCTAGTGTTTTAGTCAAGATCCCATAGTGGTTTGTTTTGGGGATAGGACGTAGGCCCCAGGGGTGTTAGGTGGCCGAATCTGGATACTTTGTTGTGTGCTTTTTTACTCCTTATCTCTCTACTTTTCACCAATTAAATTTCTGTACTTTATTTTATTGTTATTTATATCTTACTATTTACTTTATTTTTAACTCGTTTGCAATTTATTCTTCAAGTGATTTATCTATTTCACATTAATATTTCCATGACTCATAATTAGCACTTATTTCTCCAAAAGTTTTTGAAAGCACTGCTCACACACAATTCACCCCCTCTTGTGTTTGGAGTCACTTGTCAACAAGTGGCATCGTAGCTAGACTCTTGTATAAAGGACTTAACCGCCTCAAGAGAATGACTTCAAACAATAACCCAGGAACCTCCATGAATGCAGACCCCCATTTTTCAATGGTGAGGGGTATGGTTATTGGAAGGATAGAATGCAAATCTTTCTTGAAGGTGTTGATCTTGATATTTGGGATGTCATGGAAAATGGTCCATTTGTCCCCACTCAATCAATTAATGATGCAAGTGGTAGACAAACCAAGATCACTTTGGACCGAAGATGATAAGAAAAGGTCCAATACAATTTGAAAGCTAAGAACATCATCACTTCGCTTTAAGCTACGATGAGTTCTATAGGGTCTCAAATTGCAAGGCGCTAAAGAAATGTGGGACACCCTTCTATTGACCCATGAAGGTACTAATGAGGCCAACTTATGTCTCATGGCAAAACACGAGGAGGATGAGGTAAATGCTCTTGAACTCGAATCTCCTTTAACTTATGATGAGCCGCTTATTGCTTGTGAAGAATTAAAAAATGAAACGATAAAAAATTGAAAAATTGTTCTTTCTTCTAAGAAAACCATCTCTTCTCTTGAATCAAAAATTGAAATTTTAAACAAAGAGATAGTGATTCTTAAAGAAAAAAAAGATGTTGTGATTGAAACTTCTCCTCCCATATCTTGTGAAAATAAAAAAGATGAAGTTTTAAAATGCAATGAGTGTAGTGTTTTGAAAAATAAGGTTGAGGATTTAAATAACACTCTTGCAAAATTTACAATGGGAAGATATAATCTAAACATTATTTTAGGAAACCAAAAAGGTACTTTTAGAAAAGCTGGTTTAGGTTATCATCCAAAAATTCATGAAAAATCTTTTAAACTCTTCAATCATAACAAACCCTCAAGTAGTCCTTTCATTAAATGCTTTCACTGTGGTAGAAATGGTCACACTGCCTCTATTTGCAATATTAGAAAGAATAAAAATGTAGTTGGCAAAAAGATGTGGATTCCAAAGGGCACCTTGCCCAAGACTAACTCATATGGACCCAAGATGGTTTGGGTACCAAAGGTTAAAATATGATTTGTTGTTGTAGGTGTGCTTGAAAGCCAAGGACTTAAATTGGTATCTTGATAGCGGCTGTTCAAAGCACATGACAGGAGACAAAAGCAAGTTCTCCTCATTGGTACCTAAGAATAGTGGTTATGTGCGGTATGGTGACAACAACAAAGGTAAAATTCTTGGGATTGGTTCTATTGGTAAGAGTCCTAATCCCACTATTGAAAATGTTTTGTATGTGGATGGTTTGAAGCATAATTTGCTAAGCATTAGTCAACTTTGTGATAAAGGAAACAAAGTGGTTTTCGATTCTTCAAAATGCATGGTCATGGATTCTATAAATGAAAATGTTATTGTAATTGGACCTAGAATTGGAAATATCTATATGCTTGATTTAGATAAAATACCTTCAAATGATGCATGTTGTCTTATTAGTAAAGAGGATGAATCTTGGCTATGGCATAGGAGAATGGCTCATATTCACATGGATCATCTTAATAAGTTAGTTCGAAAGGACTTAGTAATTGGTTTGCCAAAGATTCGTTTTGAAAAAGATAAACTTTGTGATGCGTGTCAAAAAGGAAAACAAGTAAAGGCATCTTTCAAATCTAAAAATATTGTTTCTACAAACCGACCTTTACAACTTTTACATATGGATTTATTTGGCCCTTCTAGAACTAAAAGCTTTGGTGGCAATTACTATGCTCTTGTTATTGTGGACGACTATTCTCGCTATACATGGACTTTATTTATTTCTCACAAAAATGATGCTTTTAATGCTTTTCGAAAACTTGCAAAGGTTATACAAAATGAGAAGGGACTTAACATTGCTTCCATTCGAAGTGATCATGGTGGGGAATTTGAGAATGAAGCATTTGAAGCATTTTGCATGAAAATGGCATTGATCACAACTTTTCTGCTCCAAGGACACCGCAACAAAATGGAGTGGTTGAAAGGAAAAATCGGTCTCTTGAAGAGCTAAGCGAGGCGATGCTCAATGAGACTAACCTTCCTAAGTACTTTTGGGCGGGGCCGTGAACACCGCTTGCTATGTGATGAATCGAGTTCTTATAAGGCCGATCCTTAAGCAAACACCGTATGAACTCTACAAAGGAAGGAAGCCCAACATTTCCCACCTTCACGTTTTTCGGATGCAAGTGTTTTGTTCTAAACAATGGTAAGAAATACCTTGGTAAATTTGATGCTAAAGCTGATGAAGGTTTATTTCTTGGATATTCCACTTCTAGTAAAGCTTTTGAATTTTTAATAAAAGAACTTGGGTATTGAAGAATCATGCATGTTTCTTTTGATGAATCTAACCCCAAATCTTGAGTAGAAGAAAGTGTTGATGATCTTGCGTAAGTATTTGGAGATACCTATTTAGAGGAACAAGAGAGATCAAAAGTTCAAAAGGAGGATCAAGAGTCCTTGCCTCAACCCTCTCAAGAACTCTCTCACTCAAATCTTCCAAAGGAATGGAGAGTCTCAAAGAACCATCCTCTTGACAACATAATAGGTGATATCTCAAAGGAGTAACGACTAAAACTCTCTTAATCATGCATGCCATCATATGGCCTTTGTCTCTCAAATTGAACCAAATGACGTCTATGAAGCCATCTTTGATGAGCATTGGACCTTTGCTATGCAAGAGGAATTAAATCAATTTGAGAGAAATGATGTTTGGGAACTTGTCCCTAGGCCTAAAGATCACCTAGTCATTGGGACCAAATGGGTCTTTCGCAACAAGCTTGATGAAAACGGTATCATTGTTAGAAATAAAGCTAGAGTTGTTGCAAAGGGCTATAATCAACAAGAGGGCATAGATTTCGATGAAACCTATGCACCCGTGGCTAGATTAGAAGCTATTCGCATGCTTCTCGCATTTGCATGCATCATGGATTTTAAACTTTTTCAAATGGATGTTAAGAGTGCATTTCTAAATGGTTTTATTCAAGAAGAAGTATATGTTGATCAACCCCCCGGTTTTGAAAATTTTGAATTTCCAAATCATGTTTTCAAATTGAAAAAGGCTTTATATGGTTTAAAACAAGCTCAGCTTGGTACGAGAGGTTGAGCAAATATTTACTTGAAAAAGGTTTTGAAAGAGGAAAAGTTGATACCACTCTTTTCATTAAACACAAAAATCATGACATTTTACTTGTTCAAATTTATGTTGACGATATCATCTTTGGTGCTACTAATGAGTCTTTGTGTGAAGATTTTTCCAAAATCATGCAAAGTGAATTTGAAATGTCAATGATGGGAGAGCTAAATTACTTCCTTGGACTTCAAATCAAACAAACAAAGGAAGGAATATTCATCAATCAATCCAAATATTGCAAGGATTTACTCAATAAATTTGGAATGAGCGATGCAAAAGAAATCTCAACTCCAATGAGCACTTCATGCTATCTTGACAAAGATGAAGGTGGTAAGTCGGTCGAAGCAAGTAAGTATAGAGGTTCCGTTACCAAGACTAAAAGTGGAGAAATGCAACCGTCCTTCCTGTAATCGCTAAAATAAAAGTTTGTGCAGGTTATGTTAACTGCAAACAATTATGCTTCATTGAACCCTTGATACTCTATTATTTTTCGCCATCTAGTTACACGTATATGCATACGTTTTACATGCCTTTCCCTTTATCTTTTCCGCTTTTTGATGTTGCCAAAAGGGGGAGAGTTATATGATTCAGGGAGTGGTTTATTCCATGCATATTGTGAGGAGTTCTTCACCAAAATGCCAAAATGCGCCTAAACTCGATATCTTTTTTAATATTGTGAGGGGAGTTTTTCTAAAATACGTGCTTAAACTCGATATCTTTTATTGAAAAACCTTGCTTATATCTCATTGCTATATCATGATTATATTTTTACTAAAAACCTCCATGAGATGTTTGTCATCATCAAAAAGGGGAGTCTGTGAATACATGCCTTGACAGGATGATTTTGATGATTGACAAAAGTGAGTCTTGCAAATAGTCAACCGTGCAAAAAGTGGAAAGAATACCAAGACGAGTATCAAGAATGATTGTTTCTCAAGTCTTTGGGTTACGGGTATTTATTTATCTTTATTAAGACAATTTGTAAGTAGTAATAAAAGGCTCTCAATTAAAATTAAATCACACACGCACAAAATATTTTGACATGCATATCTCGTGTCGAATGTCGATCTGAGGAAGTCGTATGTCGAACTGAGGAGGAAGTCGCGTGGCGAGCTGATGAGGTCGCGTCTTGAAGCTATGAGAACCGAGCCGATGAGGAGGTCGACGAAAGCCGTGTTCCGAGGTCGTATGCCGAGGTCTTTTGCCGAGCCGCTCAGAGGTCGTATGCCGAGCGTGTCGAGGTCGTCTGGTCGAGCCGTGTGGCGAGGTCGCCCTGGCCGAGCCGTCTTCGTGAGGTCGTCTGCCGAGCCGCTCCGTGTTTTCAATTCTTTCATGTTCAACGCAACGGACAAATTCCAACGGACAGATCCTCGCCAGAACGGGCAAATCCTCAACGGACAAATCTTCTTAAAGTGACGCTCCTCCATTGCCTATATAAACACAGCTCGTGAGCTTTGTTTTAAAAACAACAACGCAGTGCTTAATTTTTGTGCCAAAAACTCTGTCAAATATTTTTTATCACTCACACTTATTTGAGCACAATTTTCTGAGAGTCTTTTTATTCTACATAATTTGAGTTGTATTATTTGAGCTTCAATTTGTTATATCTGCACTATTGAGTGTATCTTTCTCGTCTCATTTTATTTGTGAAAATCATTTATTTTTGGGTAGGAATCCCAAGGTGTTCATAGAGAGGTGATATCTCTTGAACGTATTGCTCTGGTTTAGAGTTGTAAAGGTTTCTAGCTGAACCTGATTTAAAAGCTAGTGTCTTAGTGAAAATCCCATAGTGGTTTGCTTTGGGGACAGGACGTAGGCCACAGGGGTGTTAGGTGGCCGAACCTGGATAATTTGTTGTGTGCTTTTTTACTCCTTATCTCTCTACTTTTCAGTCAATTAAATTTCTGTACTTTATTTTATTGTTATTTATATCTTACTATTTACTTTATTTTTAACTCGTTTGCAATTTATTCTTCAAGTGATTTATCTATTTCACATTAATATTTCCGCAACTCATAATTAGCACTTATTTCTCCAAAAGTTTTTGAAAGCACCGTTCACACACAATTCACCCCCCTCTTGTGTTTGGAGTCACTTGTCAACATAGATCTGTAATGGTTCGAAGCTGGTCTGTCAATCTGAACCAAATAAACACTGTAACAAGACGGGAAAACAAAATAAAGCCGCACTAAGACGACGAACAACACAACACCGCACTAAGACGACTAAATCAAAGGAAAAACACAACAAAAAAAACTCAGACCTATGTGGAAAACCACTTATTTAAATAAAAAAAGGGTATACAGGGGTGATTTCAGACAAAAAATGGCCAAAAACCATCCCATCAGGTGGTGGATGAAGAAGGAGAAAAAGATGAGTCAAAGAGAGAGGGGGAGACCTGCAAGAAAATTAGTTAATATAGGTACTTACATTAAATTTGTCAATAATATATATTATTTTTTCAAAATTACCCTCAAGACTCTTAAGAGAGAGAAATAGTTGATCTTATTAATTCACCCACTACAAAAAACGATATAAATTAATTAATGGTATTTTTGTAAAGAAATAATTATTGCAACATAGTAATTTGAAGATGAGTTTAAAAAAAGGGACAATTTTTTTAAAGGGAGGAAGGAGTAACATAATTTATTAATTTTTGTCAAAAAACAATTTTATTACCTATTTTTATTACTTTAAAAGTAAATATAAATGTTTTGAAACTTTTATAATCATTTTTTTTTATTTTTTTAAAACCATTATTAACTATTTCGTAGTATTAATCATGCTATTTAACAATTTTTCTAACATTACAAAATATGAAAAATTTGGGGGATGGGTGGTAGACTTTTGATGGAAAAATACGATACTTTTCCCTTTTTTTTTTGGTCAAAACCCGCCATTGTCACGTTCCAGTTGGTTTATTGGACCAATCATGTAAGAGTATTTTAGCTAGAAAGGGCGCCAAACATGTCGATATGCTGGTCGTGCGGTCGCAATGTACGTCATTGTCCAAATTAACGGGTCTTCTTCAGTTTTTATTTGACTCAATCCAAGTGAAACAGGTGACTCGACAATAGATGTGAATATGTTTTGAATTTATCTTGAGTAGATTAAATATAGACCAGCTTCTTTGAATAGTTCATGTGCTTGCATGTGAGGGAAAGACGATTTTGAATTTTATACCAACTCCTTTCAAAATCAGCCCAGCCTGGATGGAAAGAAGTAAACACTTAAATTCATTTTATATTTACTTTATTAGATACTCATTTCTTGTGTCGTTTAAGGTTTTTTTTTACATATATTAAAAATAATAATAAATAAGGTAATAAGTATAACAATTTTATTAAATTGTCTTTATTAAATATTAATGTATTAATTATTGTCATAAATGTATATCAGAATATAATGACTTGGAAGTGATACACGTAGTATTTATTTGAGGACAAAAATTTGAGGAAAAAAACTAATGCTACGTTGAAAGGATAAAACAACAGTTATTTTTAATTTTTTTTCCTTTAAAATGATAGTTAATTAGAAAAGGAGGAAGTAGAAGATTACTATTATTTAATATCCGCTTTCATATTTATATAATAGAATTTGAATATTCATGTAAGATATTACAAAAAAAAATTGATTAATGATGTCTAGGGGTTAATGAGTCGAGTCAAGCTGAACGCGTGAAGCTTGAGCTTAGCTTGTAAAAAAATAAATTGTTCAACCGTGACACATATATTTAAACGAGCCAGACTAAAAGCTTGGAGTTGACTTCGTTAACACTTAAAAATAAGTAGTCGGTAGCCGAATAGTGCGATTTGATAGGTCAGTCAATAAAGTCAGCTGAAATAGGAGTTAGCCGATGGAGAACAATTGTCAGATGATGAGCCGAATGACAAAGATTGTAAATTTGACTATGGTCATTGGGCTAATGGGCTTATGGGACGCTTGATGGGGCTCGGAGGCATCCAGATGTGGAAAACTTTTGTAGGAAAAAGAGAAAATTCAATCAATAATCTCCAAGGAGAAGTTAGTTGCAGTTGAAAACAAAGGAAAAAAAATTGTTGAGAGCAGAAATCTTGTATCATGGGAGCCAATGAGGTAGGGACGGATTCAGAAGTCTATTAAATAGGGGCGGTGAAATAGACTAATAATAAATATTGAGTACTATAATTTTTTTTGAAAATAATTTATGTCATTCATTATATTATTTTTTACATTTTTTTTCTTTTTTCTGATAAATAAAAGTTTATGTGAGTTGAGTTCCGGGAGCTCAGCAGGGTCTGAGAAAACCTTAATGTTCAAATAACGCTTACAGAGGTAATTACATATTACGTACCAATGAGATACTCGTATCGGCACTGAGATTCGAACTCACATTCTTATGAGAATGAGTCGTATCCTTACCAGCTAGACTAACATTTGTTGTCGTTTATTTCTTTTTCCATTTCTATTTAAATTTAAAAATTAAATTAATAGATATTTAATTAAACTAATAAATATTTAATACATATACCATTCAATTATTAACAAAAAGCATGAGGGCGGGAGGGGCTAGAGCCCCTAATTGCCCCTCCCTCCATCCATCCCTGCTGAATGAGGGCATGTGCCTGATTTTTATGAGATCATGGTTAGTGGGTGTGAATACCTTATTTTAGAGCTTAATTAATATTATTTTAGTTTTTAACTTTAATTTTGTTTTCATTTTTTTAAAACCATTTTTAAATTTTTGTTTGTTTATTTTTATTTTAAAATGCAAAAAAAAATTGTCCATTCTTTTTCGCATGCTATTATATAAAAATTAGAAGAAAAAAATAAAAGGGTTAATGTGATTTTTGAATCATTTTCACTTTTCAATTTCAGATTCAATTTTGTCTTCAGTTTTAATCTCCACACTGGACTGTGAATTGACCAATGTGTTCCATAATCGACTAGCCATCTTCCTTTGAGAATGTAGTGAAATCACGAGTCTCGAACCCTCTTGCCAATGAGATCATTCAATTGACCCATTAAGAATAAGACTTTATGTAAACTAGTATGTTCAAGTGTCTTAGTTACATACCAAAGTATCTAATAGTCTCAACTATGAGATTGGGATCAATCAGCTGTGGTGCACCGGGTCTATTCCCAGTCGCTATGGGCTGAGGGTAATTAGGAGCAGAGGCTGAGCTCGATTGTCCCACTAGTGCAGCTGGTACACCTACTACAGTGTGTTGAGAACACTTGATTGATTGTGCACCAGAGATAGATTAGTTATCCATGGATAATGCTTTGTGTACGCCTCATTAGGCATCCTTACTTGAGTCCTGATGATAGTCAAATAAGTAGGCGTGAAATGTGAAACTGTGTATTAGCATAGTTAACCAGCTGTCAAGCTACTTAACCATTGCCAACTGTATATAGTTAACCAAAGTTAAATTAGTTTGTTATTTAACTAGTCTAGTTAGTTGACAGTTACTTGTAATTAGATAGTATTAATACTCTCTTGTAATGTAACAATAACATAGCTTTTTCTCATTTCAATGAAGATGAAAATCATTCCAATATTCTGTCTGTTTCCTTCGGTTCTTGATGCTAAGATGGTATTAGAGCTCAATTTTTGAGCTCTGGTTCTGTCAAATCTTCAATTAGGGTTTTCCCTTCGTGCATTTTTTTTCTTTCGGTTCAGTTGTTGAATCCTCTTTCTTCTTCGATTCATTTGGTGAATCTTCTTCAAGATGACGAACCAGAGCTTCGATTCTTATGCCGATTTCGCCACAAACACTTCAAATCCGTTTTACCTTCATTCGAGTGAGACGTCGGCGATGACTTTGGTAACTCCGGTGCTCGAAGGTAACAAGAACTTCCTGTAACGACCCGTTTCCGGACCGCTACCGAGCTCAATATACCGAACTCGAGTTACCGAGCTCAACACACCAAGCTCAACATAAACCTATATGAGATGTGTTTTAAAAACAAAACCCTTGTGCCTTTTAAAAATACGATATATTTTTTTTTTTATAAAACCAACTCGTGCACATCAGAGTAATTACAGCTTTTCGAAACATGGTGCAACTAAGACACAAGACTTAAATTCTAATAAAACATACATGCATAACATACACATATATATATATCACTCGGAATAATAATGTATACAAAATACAGAGTAGCAAATGTGCAAAGAAAATACACCTAAGGTACGACGACTTCAAAAGAGCAATCATACCCTGGGGGTACTTCCGGCAGACTCCCACGCAGGTCGCTCCAAAAGTAAGACCACCAGTCTACCCTGAAACAACAAAACAACACTGCCCAAATTGGTCACGACATACTACTCCAAAAGAAAACAAGGTACAGTCATCAAAAGAAATACGTCGAACAAACAATCAATCACGATAAGTACAGTCGTCACGCTGGTCCTCGCCGAGCTCCTCCTCGGCATCATCTATCGCCGAAGTTCCTCGCGCTCGACATCGCCTGGGTAACCGTCATGGATTGAAGGCACCACGGAAAGTGGTCAACTTCTCGACAATTCAAAATAAGCTCGACATAAATGATATAAGCAACAAAGAATAATATATCTCAATCACCACACGTAACTTGACCATCTCACTCTAGACTCGACACAACTCGCCATTCCATTTTCTCTCGACTCGACAATTTTTCCGGAATGCACCGCAGCGTCAGGTATGTCGGAAAAGTCCGGTAAAGCCTTGGGATCCTCGCTCTCCCTAGGGCGGTCAACTCAGTCCCATAGCGTGGCGACGTCTAGTCAATCTCCGTAAACAAAAAGGGACCTAGCACCCTCAGTTATCCGTGTCACGGCTCAAAAACGTCATACGACTCACCTAGCTCGCTCACTCGATGAACAATTCGCCGCATACGATATTCAAAGAGTTAAACACAAGATATTCAACCGCATGTCAAATAAAAGAGCAAGCTCGACATGAAGAAACGCAATTCAACATGCAATACACAATTCACGACATATATTCAATCACATATTAAATACATGCAAAACTCAATATCACAACATTTCAAGCTCGACACAAATCAGGAAATCCATACACAATAACATAACCACGTAGAATTTGAAATGCCCTTACGCTATCATACTACGAAAATATTAATGTGAAGCGCCTTACTTAAGGACTTATAAAATAAGGCCTTAGAGATTTCTAGGAGTTGCCCTTACCGAACTCCAAGTTAATGCTGCTCGACAACGACCTCGACACAGCTGTTTTCAAAGAGCTCGACAACGACTTCTCTTACTCGATCTCGACACTACTGTCTTCAACGAGCTCGACAACGACTTCGACATCGCATCGCCCTCAATCGACCTCGACACGCGTCGCTTCTCGGTCGACCTCGACACGTCTGATTCAATCTGATTCCATTGCTTCCACGTCCTTGGATTCGCTTTCCGTACACCTTGATTAAAATCACTCGATCTCTGAATCAGACTTCCTAAAACAAACACAACTCAGATCGATCCATGGGTTCTAATACACTTGGCTCTCTCTTCCCAAACTTAACCACAACCCAGAAAAATATAAAACTCAAGAACTGAATATATTTTTCCTCTAACACAAAGTTAGGGATTTCGATCAAAGTTCATGAAAAAGTTATCTGATGCTTCAACAGATAGATCGACAACAACAATAACCAGAAGCAACGAATGAAAAACAAGAAATCGAAACGAACCAAAAATGGGGGTTTCTGGGCACTGCCGATTGCAGAAATCAGAGAAAGAAATTTGTTTTACAAGCCCAATTAATCGGTTAGAAAGATAGGTAATATTATGAAGAAGAAAACCCATCAATTTGACATGATTTGGAAGCATAAAACTGGTTAAAAATGGAAGAAGAAATAGCGCTAAACAGTAGCACAGAGGAAAAGAAAGATCTGTTCTTCATACCTCAATGGTGATCGAGCAGACGAGATATGGGTCGAGAAGATGATGATGAACAAGATTGATGAAGAAGCTTGTGCAGAATCTCGATGGAACTCACGGTTTCGTCGATGGAAATTCTTAAAGAAAACAACGAAACTCAGAGCAAAAGGAAGGAAGAAGAAAGAAGAAAAGAGAAAGAATGAGTGTGAGGGAATCGGTCGTGGTATACAGCTGGTGAGAAAGGGGTATAAACGTAACTCCAGCTATAAGATGCCAATCCCATCAATCATCTATCCGTTTAATCGTTCCTCTCATCATTATTACTCTCTACTCTGTCGGTCAACGGTCTAGACACACGACGAGAACGGTCAAGCCGACAATATAATTATTACAAACAATATAATAATAGCGTTGAATAACGTTCGAAAGAATACGAGGTGTCATCTCGACACGATGTCGACAAGGGTGCTCGTGCAAGCGTACAAGGTTCTAACACGAGTTCGTAAACACGGCCTCATCAGCTCGACATGCGTCCTCATCAGCTCGGTACGCGACTTCATCAACTCGACACGCGACCTCCTCAGCTCAGCAGCTAGTGCACGTGGTCTCCTCAGCTCGACAAATGATCTCGGCAAACGATCTAGTCACGGGATCTCGACACAAGGTCTTGGTCGAGGTCTCGATACGTCGTCCTAATACGATGTCGATCTCGTCCTCAGGTGTTACAATCTCTCCCTCTAAAAAAATTTCGTCCTCGAAATTGCAAATAAGATTCTTACCTCGTAAAAGTTCAGGGTCTTGAATCTTCATCTTCTCCTCCACTCCCAAGTTGCATCTCCGCCTTACGATCCCACACAACTTTGACAAGTTGGATCTCTTTGTTCCGCAACTGTTTGGCTTTCCGATCAACGATTCTTGGCCGTGACGCTTCAAAGATAAGTCGCCCTTCGGTTGAATCACATCCGTTCGATGACATGAGAAGGGCTCAAACATACTCCGTAATTGTGAGACGTGAAAGACGCCGTGGATGTTCGACAAGAATGGGGGTAAGGCAATCGATATGCCACCTTTGGACCAATACGACGAAGAATCTGGTAAGGTCCAATGAATTTAGGGTAAGTTTCTTGGATTTGATCGCTCGACCAACTCGATGGTGGGGTGACTCTAAGAAATACATGTTCTCCTTCCTCGAACTCGAGTGGTCGACGCCGTTGGTCCGCATAACTCTTACGCCGACTTTGAGATGTTCACATCCGATCTCTCGATCAAACGGATCTTCTCGGTAGTCTGCTGGATCATATACGGTCCTCTGACGGTTCGCTCGCCGTCCTGGTACCAACAAAGAGGCGTCGACATTTCCGCCCATACAGCCGCTTCAAAAGGTGCCATTCCAATACTCGCATGGAAACTGTTATTGTAGGTGAACTCCACCAATGGTAAGACGTCGTCCCAACTTCCTCGGTGATCTAACGTATAAGCTCGCAACAAATCTTCAAGCGATTGGATCGTTCTCTCGGTCTGACCGTCGATGCGTGGATGATATGCCGAAGCTAAGTCCGAGCTCGGTTCCCATCGCTCCTTGCAATTCCCTCCAAAAATGAGGCGTGAACTTGATCTCTGGTCCGACACGATCGAAGAGGGTATTCCATGAAGTCGTGCTATCTCCGCGATATAGATCTCGGTCGCTTTTCCACGCGTTGTATGTCGACCTCACCGGTAAGAAATGAGCGATTTGGTCAATCGGCCGACGATCACCCAAATCGAATCATTCTTCTTCTGCGTCTTCGCAAACCTACAACGAAGTCCATGGAAATACTATCCCATTTCCATACCGGTACGTCAAGCGATTGTAGCATTCCCGCAGTCGTTGGTGCTCCACCTTCGCTCGACACGCCAAACACGGTTACGTGCTCGCCACTTGCTTCTTCATTCGACCACCAAAAATGCTTCTTCAAGTCTTGATACATCTTCGTAACTCCTGGATGAATACTAAAGTTGCTCTTATGCGCGCTTCGTCGAGAATCAACTTCCTCGGCTCGGATACGTTAGGTACGCACGACACTCGGCCATTGCACCTCAAGATGTCGTCGCTCCGACCTGAAATTTCGCCTTCCTTGCGCTTATCAATCGAATCTTCTCTTGCGAGCTCGTCATTAACTTGCTGGTCTCGGATCTCGCCCAACAATCTGTTAGAGATGGTAAGCATACCAAATCTCGGCTTCCGGTGAAACTTCGACACTCGACTTCAAGTCTCTGAACTTCGAGCATCTCCAACTCCTTGATCATCATTCACCGAGGTTAAAACGCTCTTCCTGCTCAACGCATCTGCTACTACGTTAGCCTTACCGGGATGGTATTCCAACGTAAAGTCGTAGTCCTTGAGAAATTTTGTCCATCTACGCCGACGCATGTTGAGCTCTTTCTGGTCGAGCAGTACTTCAAGCTCTTGTGATCGCTGAAAACAGAAGAGTGCTCCCATAAAGGTAGTGCCTCCATATCTTCAAGAAAACTATCAGCCGCCACTCAAGTCGTGAGTAGGGTAGTTCCTCTCGTGAATCTTAAGTCGCCTTGAAGCATACGCGACCACCTTCCGATGTTGCATCAAGACGCATCCCAATCCCTGGTGTGACGCATCACAATACACCTCGAAAGGCTCCTCGGGTTGAGGCAAAATCAAAGACAGTCTTTGTCGTCAAAAGCTCCTTCATCGTTGAAAACCGGCTTCACACTCCTCGGTCAAGCAAAGGTTGATCATTCCTCGTTAGTCGTAAAGAGGCGCGACAATCTTCGAGAAACCTTCAATGAATCTTCGGTAGTATCCTCGCTAAGCCGACAAAACTCCCGATCTCGTGAATCGCCTTAGGTCGTTCCCACGCTAGCACGACTTCAATCTTAGTTGGATCCACGCCTATCCCTTCTTTGGAAATCACGTGACCAAGAAAATTCACCTCTTCAAGCCAAAATTCACACTTGACAGGTTGGCATAGAGTTGCTTATCTCGTAATATCCGTAGTACTCGACATAGGTGTTCTGCGTGCTCTTCTCGGTTCCTCGAGTAAATCAATATGTCGCCGATGAACACTACAACGAATCGATCCAAAACGAATGGAAAATCCTGCTCATGTAGTCCATAAACACAGCTTAGCGCGATTCGTCACCCAAACGGCATCACCAAGTACTCGTAGTGACCGTATCTAGTCCTGAAAGCTGTTTTGGCGACATCTCCCTCCTTCACGCGAATCGATGGTAGCCCGACTTCAAGTCTATCTTGGAAAAGATCGCCGCTCCACGGTTGGTCCATCAAGTCGCCAATACGTGGTAACGGATAACCGGTTCTTCACGGTAACCTTGTTGAGCTCGCGGTAGTCCACGCACGCCTTGATCGTCCATCCTTCTTCTTAACCAACAACACCGAGCTCCCCACGGTGACACGCTCGGTCGTATGAATTGCTTCGACTCCAAGTGTTCGATCTGGGACTTGATTCTTTCATCTCGGCGGGAGACATCCTGTATGGCGCTTTGGAAATCGGTCTGTTCTCGAATCGGTCGATGGAGAACTTCGACCTCTCGCCTTTGGTGGTAACCCTGGCACGCCTTCTGAAAACGTCCTCAAAGTCACACACCATCGAACATTCTTCACGTCGATCTGGAAAACTTCCGAACTAGCCGATACATGTATTCCCTAGTTCCTTCTTTCAAAGAAACTCCAATACGTTCGGCAGAAAGATAATTGGAGACTCCAAGGTCTGGAAAAATTACAGTTTTACGGGCACAGTCCAAAAGGACATGGTGGTATGACAACCAATCCATCCCGAGGATGACATCTAAGCCCTTAAGAGGCAAACAAACCAAATTGACCACAAACTTTCTACTCTGAATAATCACTACACAATTAAGACATGCAGTGTTTGTGACTAAGGTTTTAGCAGCTGGGGTTGTAACTACTAATTTAAATGGTAAAGCGATCACAAATAAGTTCAAATGGTTCACACAATCAGAAGAAATAAAGGAATGGGTTGCACCCGAATCAAAAAGAACGGATAAGGATTTACCCTCGATCTCACAACAAGGATGTGTTAAAACACACTGCTTCAATCAAGAAACAGTTCAAACAATTTCTCAAGCAATAAGTGCTTCACTTAATCAAACAGCAATCAACATAATACAACTAGGTACCCAACACATATAACCCGAACCACGGTGACCGGTCCAAATCTCCTCACGCATTTCTGGCCAGAACCGAATCAAGCTCGATACCAACAATGTAACGACCCGTTTCCGGACCGCTACCGAGCTCAATATACCGAGCTCGAGTTACCGAGCTCAACACACCAAGCTCAACATAAACCTATATGAGATGTGTTTTAAAAACAAAACTCTTGTGCCTTTTAAAAATACGATATATTTTTTTTTTATAAAACCAACTCGTGCACATCAGAGTAATTACAGCTTTTCGAAACATGGTGCAACTAAGACACAAGACTTAAATTCTAATAAAACATACATGCATAACATACACATATATATATATCACTCGGAATAATAATGTATACAAAATACAGAGTAGCAAATGTGCAAAGAAAATACACCTAAGGTACGACGACTTCAAAAGAGCAATCATACCCTGGGGGTACTTCCGGCAGACTCCCACGCAGGGGGCTGCTCCAAAAGTAAGACCACCAGTCTACCCTGAAACAACAAAACAACACTGCCCAAACTGGTCACGACATACTACTCCAAAAGAAAACAAGGTACAGTCATCAAAAGAAATACGTCGAACAAACAATCAATCACGACAAGTACAGGTCGTCACGCGGGTCCTCGTCGAGCTCCTCCTCGGCATCATCTACTGTCGAGTTCCCTGCGCCCTCGACATCGCCTGGGTAACCGTCATGGATTGAAGGCACCACGGGAAAGGGTCAACTTCTCGACAATTCAAAATAAGCTCGACATAAATGATATAAGCAAACAGCAATAATATATCTCAATCACCACACGTAACTTGACCATCTCACTCTAGACTCGACACAACTCGCCATTCCATTTTCTCTCGACTCGACAATTTTTCCGGAATGCACACGCCGTACCGTATGTCGGAAAGTCCAGCCGAAGCCTTGGGATCCTCGCTCTCCCTAGGACAGTCAACTCAGGTCCCATAGCGTGGCGACGTCTAGTCAATCTCCCGTAAACAAAAAGGGGACCTAGCACCCTCGATTATCCGGTCACGGCTCAACACGTCATACGACTCACCTAGCTCGCTCACTCGATGAACAATTCGCCGCATACGATATTCAAAGAGTTAAACACAAGATATTCAACCGCATGTCAAATAAAAGAGCAAGCTCGACATGAAGAAACGCAATTCAACATGCAATACACAATTCACGACATATATTCAATCACATATTAAATACATGCAAAAACTCAATCATATCACAACATTTCAAGCTCGACACAAAGCAGAAATCCATACACAATAACATAACCACGTAGAATATGAAATGCCCTTACGCTAGCATACTACGAAAATATTAATGTGAAGCGCCTTACTTAAGGACTTATAAAATAAAGCCTTAGAGATTTCTAGGAGTTGCCGCTACCGAACTCCAAGTTAATCTTTGCCGACAACGACCTCGGCCTGTCTTCAAAGAGCTCGACAACGACTTCTCTTACTCGATCTCGACACGGCTGTCTTCAACGAGCTCGACAACGACTTCGACACGTACCGTCCTCAATCGACCTCGACACGTACGCTTCTCAGTCGACCTCGACACGTATAGTTCTCGATCTGGATTCCGCTGCTTCCACGTCCTTGGATTCGCTTTCCCGTACACCTTGATTCGGAAATCACTCGATCTCGGGAATCAGACTTCCTAAAACAAACACAACTCAGATCGATCCATGGGTTCTAATACACTTGGCTCTCTCTTCCCAAACTTAACCACAACCCAGAAAAATATAAAACTCAAGAACTGAATATATTTTTCCTCTAACACAAAGTTAGGGATTTCGATCAAAGTTCATGAAAAAGTTATCTGATGCTTCAACAGATAGATCGACAACAACAATAACCAGAAGCAACGAATGAAAAACAAGAAATCGAAACGAACCAAAAATGGGGTTTCTGGGCACCGCTTATGCGTAAATCGAGAAAGAAATTTGTTTTACAAGCCCAATTAATCGGTTAGAAAGATAGGTAATATTATGAAGAAGAAAACCCATCAATTTGACATGATTTGGAAGCATAAAAGCGGTTAAAAATGGAAGAAGAAATAGCGCTAAACAAGAGTACGTAGGAAAAGAAAGATCTGCTTCTTCATACCTCAATGGTGATCGAAAGGCACGAGATATGGGTCGAGAAGATGATGATGAACAAGATTGATGAAGAAGCTTGTGCAAAATCTCGATGGAACTCACGGTTTCGTCGATGGAAATTCTTAAAGAAAACAACGAAACTCAGAGCAAAAGGAAGGAAGAAGAAAGAATAAAAGAGAAAGAATGAGTGTGAGGGAATCGGTCGTGGTATACAGCTGGTGAGAAAGGGGTATAAACGTAACTCCAGCTATAAGATGCCAATCCCATCAATCATCTATCCGTTTAATCGTTCCTCTCATCATTATTACTCTCTACTGCTTGGCCAACGGTCTAGACACGACGAGAACGGTCAAGCCGACAATATAATTATTACAAACAATATAATAATAGCGTTGAATAACGTTCGAAAGAATACGAGGTGTCATCTCGACACGATGTCGACAAGGGTGCTCGTGCAAGCGTACAAGGTTCTAACACGAGGTCGTAAACACGGCCTCATCAGCTCGACATGCGTCCTCATCAGCTCGATGCAGCGACTTCATCAACTCGACACGCGACTTCCTCACCAAAGAACTAGTGCACGTGGTCTCCTCAGCTCGACAAATGATCTCGGCAAACGATCTAGTCACGGGATCTCGACACAAGGTCTTGGTCGAGGTCTCGATACGTCGTCCTAATACGATGTCGATCTCGTCCTCAGGTGTTACACTTCCAATCTTGGATTCGTTCAATGTGTGTTGCAATAATTTCTAAGAACAAGATACCTTTTGTTGATGGAACTTTCAATGCTCCGGCCAAAACTCATTCTATGTATAATCAGTGGATTCACTGCAATAATATGGTAATGGCCTGGATTTAGCGTTCTGTCTCTGCATCTGTATTGAAATCAATTGTGTATTTTGATAAAGCGTATGATGCATGGAAGGATCTTCATGATCGTTTTGACCAAGGAGACATGTTTCGAATTGCTGACATACAAGAGGATATTTGCAAATTGTCACAAGGAAGTCTCAGTGTATCAGATTTTTACACTGAATTGAAGGCATTGTGGGATGAATTAGAGAATTTTCGCCCTTTACCTGTCTGTAAATGTGCTATCCAATGTTCTTGTGGTGCTTTACAATCTATGAGGTTGTTTAGGGATCAAGATTACACCATTTGATTCTTGAAAGGACTCAATGAGCAATATGCTCATGTAAGATCCCAAATCATGATGATGGATCCATTTCCCCCAATTGCTAAGGCTTTTTCAATTGTCATTCAACAAGAAAGACAGTTTCATATTCCTGTGGCTACTGATTTACACAAAGAAGTGAAAAATCTTGATGTTGGTAATAGTCAAGCTTGTGCGGTTAATACCAATTAAGGAAATTCTGGAGGAGGTGGATACAATAATAGAAGAGGTGGCTTTAATAACTGAGGCAGGGGTCGATATTATTCAGGGGGAAGAGGACAAGGCCCTAACAGAATGTGCACTCATTGTGGCAAGACCAATCACACCATTGATACTTGCTATCAATTATATGGCTTCCCTCCAGCTTATCAAACAAGAAACACAAGAAATGGCAATTCTGCTAACAATGCCACTGCTTTTGACATTGAATCACAATCTGCCACTGATATATCCAGCAGCAATATATCTCTTACACAAGATCAATATAAAGGACTTATGGAATTGCTTCAAGCTTTAAAGCAGCAAGTTAAGCCTGCATCTCACTCTGCCAACACTGCTGTTTCTCTTCACCATTAATCCAATTCTGTCGCAACCAATCCTCTAGCCTTCAATGCCAATTCTAACTTCATGTTTGGTAAGGATATTTACTCTTGGATCATAGATACAGGAGCTACTGACCATATGACTTACAATTTAGAATTCCTTTCTAATTGTCATGATATTTCTCCTATCAAGATAAGTATGCCAAACAACACTTTTGCCACTGCTACATTGGTAGGGACAGTCAAATTTTCTGATGATTTGTGTCTGCATAATGTCCTATTTGTGCCTAATTTTCATGCCAATTGATTGTCCATTCCACAACTCACCAAATCCAGTGGCTGTTATGCAGTCTTTAATGCAAATACTTGCTCATTTTTGCAGGACAATACCAAGAAGATGATTGGTACAACTAGTCTCCATCATGGGCTCTATGTAATGACTCTACAAATAGCTAAGTTTGATCACAAACCACCTATCCCTTCCATTGTTTGTGCTGCTAGTTGTGTCACTCCAAATTCTGGTTGTAATTCTGTTTCTTTTTCCAATAAATCTGTTTCAAAATGTAATTCCAATTCTACATCATCTGTTAATGACTCCTTTCTTTGGCATTTGAGAGTGGGTCACATTTCTCTAAATAGACATAAATGTATGGCTACTCAATTCCCATTTATCAGTTTTCATGACAATAAATCTCCTTGTGATACATGTCATTTTGCTAAGCAAAGAAAATTGCCATTTTTTAGCTCTCACACCAAAACTACTAGCATTTTTTAATTGCTACATGTTGACATATGGGGTCCCTATTCACACACTTCTATGCTAGGTCATAGATATTTCTTGACTTTAGTTTATGACTTTAGTCGTTTTACGTGGGTGATCCTTATGAAATCTAAAGATGAGACCAGAAAACACCTCATGCAGTTTATTGCTTTCATTGAAACTCAATTTCACACCAAATTAAAATGTTTGCGAAGTGACAATGGTGTTGAATTTCTTATACATGATTTCTTTGCTAGCAAAGGTATTTTATATCATAGAACTTGTGTTGAAACTCCTCAACAGAATGGAACTGTTGAAAGGAAGCATCAACGCATCCTCAATGTTGCTAGAGCCCTTTCCTTTCAAGCAAACCTTCCTTCCAATTTATGGAACTTTGCCATTCAACATTCTGTCCATCAATAGAATTCCAACTCCTTTGTTACAAAATCAGTCACTGTTGCGGCTCAGGCAAGTGCACCAGATCGTAACTCGTAATAAAAGTGGAGTATAATTAGGACTCCGAATGTCGAACCCATAGAGAATGAGCGAGTACCAATGACTAAATAGGATTCTATTCTATTAGGCGAGCAAAAGTTGTAATTATGCAAGTAATGAAAGTTATCGGAATTAAAGCAATAAATAAACTGAATGTGAGAACGGTTTAACTATGTTATGTTGACAAGTGACTCCAAACACAAGAGGGGGGTGAATTGTGTGTGAACTGTGCTTTCAAAAACTTTTGGAGAAATAAGTGCTAATTATGAGTTGCGGAAATATTAATGTGAAATAGATAAATCACTTGAAGAATAAATTGCAAACGAGTTAAAAATAAAGTAAATAGTAAGATATAAATAACAATAAAATAAAGTACAGAAATTTAATTTACTGAAAAGTAGAGAGATAAGGAGTAAAAAAGCACACAACAAATTATCCAGGTTCGGCCACCTAACACCCCTGTGGCCTACGTCCTGTCCCCAAAGCAAACCACTATGGGATTTTCACTAAGACACTAGCTTTTAAATCAGGTTCAGCTAGAAACCTTTACAACTTTAAACCAGAGCAATAGGTTCAAGAGATATCACCTCTCTATGAACACCTTGGGATTCCTACCCAAAAATAAATGATTTTCACAAATAAAATGAGACGAAAAAGATACACTCAATAGTGCAGATATAACAAATTGAAGCTCAAATAATACAACTCAAATTTTGTAGAATAAAAAGACTCTCAGAAAATTGTGCTCAAATAAGTGTGAGTGATGAAAAATATTTGACAGAGTTTTTGGCACAAAAATTAAGCACTGTATTGTTGTATTTTTACAAGGCTCACGAGCTGTGTTTATATAGGCAATGGAGGAGCGTCACTTTAAGAAGATTTGTCCGTTTGAGGATTTGCCCGTTGCGGCAGGGATCTGTCCGTTGGAATTTGTCCGTTGCGTTGAACATGAAAGAATTGAAAACACGAAGACAGCTCGGCATACGACCTCTGAACAGCTCGGCAAAAGACCTCGGCACACGACCTCGGAACACAGCTCGGCATACGACCTCCTCATCAGCTCGGTTCTCATAGCTCTTTACGCGACCTCATCAGCTCGACACGCGACTTCCTCCTCAGTTCGACATACGACTTCCTCAGAGCTCAACATCCGACTTCCTCCTCAGCTCGACATCCGACTTCCTCAGCTCGACATCCGACACGAGATATGCATGTCAAAATATTTTGTGCGTGTGTGATTTAATTTTAATTGAGAGCTTTTTATTACTACTTACAAATTGTCTTAATAAAGATAAATAAATACCCAGAACCCAAAGACTTGAGAAACAATCATTCTTGATACGCGTCTTGGTATTCTTTTCCACTTTTTGCACGGTTGACTATTTGCAAAGCTCCCCTTTGTCAATCATCAAAATCATCCTGTCAAGGCATGTATTCACAGACTCCCCCTTTTTGATGATGACAAACATCTCATGGAGGGTTTTTTAGTAAAAATATAATCATGATATAGCAATGAGATATAAGCAAGGTTTTTCAATAAAAGATATCAGAGTTTAAGCACAATATTTAGAAAAACTCCCCCTCACAATAGGCAATACTTAAAATATCACTCCCCCTGAATCATGCATTCATGTAACTCTCCCCCTTTTGGCAACATCAAAAAGTGGGAAAGACAAATAAAGCAAGGCATATATTCAGGATTAAACAAGCATATTTTGATAGTTACGTGATACCAAGCTTGGTGTGTGACAGATGAGCTGGTTGGACATGATTAGCTAGTTGCATAAGACAAATGCGTCACCCACTCATTATTCCGTACTTAAAGAAAATGGAAAGGGAAAAGACCTGCATAAACTCGTTAGCACACTCAAACGCCCAAGTTAGAATTTATTCAAAAAGAAAATGCAATCACAGGCAGTCACTCAATGCATGATTGGTCTAAAATTCCCAATTCAGTTCTAATAAAAAAGAAAGTTTCCTTAGGCAAAGGTTTAGTAAAAATATCTGCAAGTTGTTTAGATGTTTCCACAAACTCAATCACACAATCTCCTTTTTGAACATGATCTCTAATAAAATGGTGCCTAATTTCTATGTGTTTGGTCCGGGAGTGATAAACTGGATTTTTCGTGAGGTTTATGGCACTAGTATTGTCGCACTTAATTGGAACAGTTTTGATTGATTCCATAATCATTCAACCGTTGTTTCATCCAAATGATCTGTGCACAACAACTACCGCCGCAACGTATTCGCTCAAAGAAGGGACAAAGCCACACTGGCTTGTTTCTTACTATGCCATGAAACCAAGGCATTCCCAAGTAAGTGACATGTCCCACTAGTGCTTTTTCGGTCCAATTTACAACCCGCAAAATCAGAATCCGAGTACCCAATAAGTGTGCAGTCAGCACCTTTGGGGTACCATAAACCCATAGTTTGTGTGCCAGTGAGATATCTCATAATGCGTTTTACCGCTAAGAGATGTGATTCCTTAGGACTAGCTTGAAAACGTGCACACATACAAACACTAGACATAATATCCGGACGACTAGCAGTGAGATACAGAAGAGATCCTATCATACCTCTATACTTACTTACTTCGACCGACTTACCACCTTCATCTTTGTCAAGATAGCATGATGTGCTCATGGGAGTTGAGATTTCTTTGGCGTTGCTCATTCCAAATCTTTTAAGCAACTCCTTGCAATATTTGGATTGATTTATAAAAATTCCTTCTTTTGTTTGTTTGATTTGAAGACCAAGGAAGTAGTTGAGCTCTCCCATCATGGACATTTCAAACTCACTTTGCATGATTTTGGAAAAATCTTCACACAAAGACTCATTAGTAGCACCAAAGATGATATCGTCAACATAAATTTGAACAAGTAAAATGTCATGATTTTTGTGTTTAATGAAAAGAGTGGTATCAACTTTTCCTCTTTCAAAACCTTTTTCAAGTAAATATTTGCTCAACCTCTCGTACCAAGCTCTCGAAGCTTGTTTTAAACCATATAAAGCCTTTTTCAATTTGAAAACATGATTTGGAAATTCAAAATTTTCAAAACCGGGGGGTTGATCAACATATACTTCTTCTTGAATAAAACCATTTAGAAATGCACTCTTAACATCCATTTGAAAAAGTTTAAAATCCATGATGCATGCAAATGCAAGCATGCGAATAGCTTCTAATCTAGCCACGGGTGCATAGGTTTCATCGAAATCTATGCCCTCTTGTTGATTATAGCCTTTTGCAACAAGTCTAGCTTTATTTCTAACAATGATACCGTTTTCATCAAGCTTGTTGCGAAAAACCCATTTGGTCCCAATGACTAGGTGATCTTTAGGCCTAGGGACAAGTTCCCAAACATCATTTCTCTCAAATTGATTTAATTCCTCTTGCATAGCAAAGGTCCAATGCTCATCAAAGATGGCTTCATTGACGTCATTTGGTTCAATTTGAGAGACAAAGGCCATATGATGACATGCATGATTAAGAGAGTTTCGAGTCGTTACCCCTTTTGAGATATCACCTATTATGTTGTCAAGAGGATGGTTCTTTGAGACTCTCCATTCCTTTGGAAGATTTGAGTGAGAGAGTTCTTGAGAGGGTTGAGGCAAGGACTCTTGATCCTCCTTTTGAACTTTTGATCTCTCTTGTTCCTCTAAATAGGTATCTCCAAATACTTCTGCAAGATCATCAACACTTTCTTCTACTGAAGATTTGGGGTTAGATTCATCAAAAGAAACATGCACAAATTCTTCAACAGTCCAAGTTCTTTTATTAAAAATTCGAAAAGCTTTACTAAAAGTGGAATATCCAAGAAATAAACCTTCATCAGCTTTAGCATCAAATTTACCAGGGTTTTTCTTATTATTGTTAAGGACAACACACTTGCATCCGAAAACGTGAAGGTGGGAAATGTTGGGCTTCCTTCCTTTGTAGAGTTCATACGGTGTTTGTTTAAGGATCGGCCTTATAAGAACTCGATTCATCACATAGCAAGCGGTGCTCACGGCGTCTGCCCAAAAGTACTTAGGAAGGTTAGTCTCATTGAGCATCGTCCTCGCTAGCTCTTCAAGAGACCGATTTTCCTTTCAACCACTCCATTTTGTTGCGGTGTCCTTGGAGCAGAAAAGTTGTGATCAATGCCATTTTCTGTGCAAAATGTTTCAAATGCTTCATTCTCAAATTCCCCACCATGATCACTTCGAATGGAAGCAATGTTAAGTCCCTTCTCATTTTGTATAACCTTTGCAAGTTTTCGAAAAGCATTAAAAGCATCATTTTTGTGAGAAATAAATAAAGTCCATGTATAGCGAGAATAGTCGTCCACAATAACAAGAGCATAGTAATTGCCACCAAAGCTTTTAGTTCTGGAAGGGCCAAATAAATCCATATGTAAAAGTTATAAAGGCCGGTTTGTAGAAACAATATTTTTAGATTTGAAAGATGCCTTTACTTGTTTTCCTTTTTGACATGCATCACAAAGTTTATCTTTTTCAAAACGAAGCTTTGGTAAGCCAATTACTAAGTCTTTACGAACCAATTTATTAAGATGATCCATGTGAATATGAGCCATTCTTCTATGCCATAGCCAAGATTCATTCTCTTTACTAAAAAGACAGCATGCATCATTTGAAGGTAGTTCATCTAAATTAACCATATAGATATTTTCAATTCTAGATCCAACAAAAACTGTACTTTTATTAAAAGAATTTACGACCATGCATTTTGAAGAATCAAATATAACATTATTGCCTTTGTCAGAAAGTTGACTAATACTTAGCAAGTTATGTTTCAAACCTTCCACATACAAGACATTCTCTATAATGGGATTAGGACTCTTACCAATAGAACCAATCCCAAGAATTTTACCTTTGTTGTTGTCACCATACCTAGACATAACCACTATTCTTAGGTACCAATGAGGAGAACTTGCTTTTGTCTCTGTCATGTGCTTTGAACAGCCGCTATCAAGATACCAATTTAAGTCCTTGGCTTTCAAGCACACCTACAACAACAAATCATATTTTAACCTTTGGTACCCAAACCATCTTGGGTCCATATGAGTTAGTCTTGGGCAAGGTGCCCTTTGGAATCCACATATTTTTGCCAACTACATTTTTATTCTTTCTAATATTGCAAATAGAAGCGGTGTGACCATTTCTACCACGGTGAAAGCATTTAATGAAAGGACTACTTGAGGGTTTGTTGTGATTGAAGAGTTTAAAAGATTTTTCATGAATTTTTGGATGATAACCTAAACCAGACTTTTCCAAAAGTACCTTTTTGGTTTCCTAACATAATGTTTAGATTATCTCTTCCCATCGTAAATTTTGCAAGAGTGTTATTTAAATCCTTAACCTTATTTTTCAAAACACTACACTCATTGCATTTTAAAACTTCATCCTTTTTATTTTCACAAGATATGGGAGGAGAAGTTTCAATCACAGCAATTTGTTTTTCTTTAAGAATCACTATCTCTTTGTTTAAAATTTCAATTTTTGATTCAAGAGAAGAGATGGTTTTCTTAGAAGAAAGAACAATTTTTCCAAGTTTAATCGTTTCATTATTTAATTCTTCACAAGCAATAAGCAGCTTGTAACGACCCGTTTCCGGACCGCTACCGAGCTCAATATACCGAGCTCGAGTTACCGAGCTCAACACACCGAGCTCAACATAAACCTATATGAGATGTGTTTTAAAAACAAAACTCTTGTGCCTTTTAAAAATACGATATATTTTTTTTTATAAAACCAACTCCTGCACATCGAGTAATTCTGACTTTTCGAAACATGGTGCAACTAAGACACAAGACTTAAATTCTAATAAAACATACATGCAGAACATACATATATAAATCACTCGAAATAATAATGTATACAAAATACGAGTAGCAATGTATAAAGAAAATACACCTAAGGTATGGCGACTTCAAAAGAGCAATCATACCCTGGGGGTACTTCCGTGAACTCCCACGCAGGTCGCTCCAAAAGTAAGACCACCAGTCTACCTGTAGCAACAAAACATCACGCCCAACTGGTCACGACATACTACTCCAAAGAAAAACAAGGTACAGCAATAAAAAAACAACATCCAAAGAACATAAGCGTTCACGGCAGTACAAGTGCGTCACTCGGGTCCTCGTCGAGCTCCTCCTCGGCATCGTCTGCCGTCGAGTTCCTGCGCCCTCGACATCGCCTGGAGTAACCGTCATGGATTGAAGGCACCACGGGAAAGGGTCAACTTCTCAACAATTCAAGATAAGCTCGACATAAAGGATATAAGCAAGCGACAAAGTATAACATTCACCGGCGTGACTCGACCATCTCACTCTAGACTCGACACAACTCGCAAATCCATTTTCTCTCGACTTCGACAATTTTCCGAATGCACACGCCCGTCACCGTATGTCGGAAAGTCCAGCCGAAGCCTTGGGATCCTCGCTCTCCCTAGGGCCGGTCAACTCAGGTCCCATAGCGTGGCGGCGTCTAGTCAATCTCCGTAAACAAAGGGACCTAGCACCCTCGATTATCCGGGTCACGGCTCAAAAGCGTCATACGACTCACCTGGCTCGCTCACTCGATGAACAATTAGCATACGATATTCAAAGAGTTAAACACAAGATATTCAACCGCATGTCAAATAAAAAGAGCAAGCTCGACATGAAGAAACGCAATTCAACATGCAATACACAATTCACGACATATATTCAATCACATATTAAATACATGCAAAAACTCAATCATATCACAACATTTCAAGCTCGACACCAATCAAGAAAATCCATACACAATAACATAACCACGTAGAATATGAAGTGCCCTTACGCTAACATACTACGAAAGTATTAATGTGAAGCGCCCTTACCGAACTCCAAGTTAATGCTGCTCGACAACGACCTCGACACAGCTGTCTTCAAATGAGCTCGACAACAACTTCTCTTACTCGATCTCGACACGGCTGTCTTCGATCGACCTCGACACGTACGCTTCTCAGTCGACCTCGACACGTACAGTTCTCGATCTGGATTTCGCTGCTTCCACGTCCTTGGATTCGCTTTCCCGTACACCTTGATTCGGAAATCACTCGATCTCGGGAATCAGACTTCCTAAAACAAACACAACTCAGATCGATCTATGGGTTCTAATACACTTAGCTCTCTCTTCCCAAACTTAACCACAACCCAGAAAATATAAAACTCAAGAACTGAATATATTTTTCCTCTAACACAAAGTTAGGGTTTTCGATCAAAAGTTCATGAAAAAGGTTATCTGATGCTTCAACAGATAGATCGACAACAACAACAACTGAAGCAGCGAGCGAAAAACAAGAAATCGAAACAAACCAAAAATGGGGTTTTACGGGCGCTGTAGATTGCAGAAAAACGAGAGGAAGAAAATTTGTTTTACAAGCCCAGTTAATCGGTTAGAAAGATAGGTAATATTGTGAAGAAGAAAACCCATCAATTTGACATGATTTGGAAGCATAAAGCGGCTAAAAATGGAAGAAGAAATAAGCGCTAAGCGATGTATACGGAGGAAAAGAAAAATCTGTTCTTCATACCTCAATGGTGATGGTCGAACAGACGAGATATGTCGAGAAGATAATGAGGAACAAGGTTGATGAAGAAAGCTTGTGCAGAATCTCGATAGAACTCACGGTTTCGTCGATGGAAGTTCTTGGAGAAAAACAACGAAACTCAGAGCAGAAGGAAGGAAACTCGGAGAAAAAGGAAGAAGAAAGAAGAAAAGAGAAATGAGTGTTTGAGGGAAAACTGATCGTGAATACAGCTGGTGAGAGAAGGGTATAATCGTAACTCCAGCTATAAGATGCCAATCCCATCAATCATCTACCCGTCTAATCGTTCCTCTCATAATTACTCTCTACTCTGTCGGTCAACGGTCTAGACACCACGGCGAGCGGTCAAGCGACACTATAATTATTACAAACAATATAATAATAACGGCTGAATAACGTTCGAAAGAATACGGTATCATCTCGACACGATCTCGACAAGGGTGCTCGTCCAAGCGCACAAGGCTCTACCACGAGTTCGTGCACGCGATCTCCTCAGCTCGCCATGCGTCCTCATCAGCTCGGTGCGCGACTTCATCAACTCGACACGCGACCTCCTCACTCGGCCGGCTAGTGCCGCAGCGGTCTCATCGGCTCGGCAAATGACCTCGGCAAGCGGTGCAGGCGCGGGATCTCGACACAAGGTCTTGGTCGAGGTCTCGATACGTCGTCCTATCACGATGTCGATGCCGTCGTCAGGTGTTACACTCTCTCCCTCTAAAAAAACTTTCGTCCTCGAAATTGCAAATAAGATTCTTACCTCGAAAAGTTCGAGTCTTGAGTCTTCATCTTCTCCTCCGGCTCCCGAGTTGCATCTCGTCTTACGATCCCACACAACTTTGTGAGTTGAATCTCTTTGTTCGCATAGCTGTTTGGCTTCCAGATCAACGATGCTTCTGGTGGCGGCTTGAAAGATAGGTCGTCCTTGATTGAATCACATCCGGTTCGATGACATGAGAGGGTCGAAACATACTTCGCAATTGTGAGGCGTGGAAGGCGTCGTGGATGTTAAACAAGAATGGTGGCAAGGCAATCGATATGCCCTTTGGACCAATACGACGAAGAATGCGGTAAGGTCCAATAAATTTAGGGTAAGTTTCTTGGATTTGATCGCTCGACCAGCTGCGATGATGGGGGTGACTCTAAGAAATACATGTTCTCCTTCCTCGAACTTCGAGTGAGTCGGCGTCGTTGATGCGCATAACTCTTACGTCGACTTTGAGATGTTCGCATCCGATCTCTGATCAAACGGATCTTCTCGGTGAGTCTCTTTGGATCATATCTGGTCTCTGACGGTTAAGCTCGCCGAATCTGGTACCAACAAAGAGCGTCGACATTTACGTCCATACGATTGCTTCAAAGTGCCATTCCAATACTCGCATGGAAAGCGTTATTGTAGGTGAAATCCACCAATGGTAAGGCGTCGTCCTGACTTCCTCGGTGATCTAAGGTACTGCTCGCAACAAATCTTCAAGTGATTGGATCGTTCTCTCGGTCGGCCGATCGATGCATGGATGATATCTTAGAAATGGCTTTGAGCTCGGTTCCCATCGCTCCTTGCAATTCCCTCCAAAAATGAGGCGTGAACTTGGATCTCGGTCGAGCACGATCGAAGAGGGTATTCCATGAAGTCGTACTATCTCCGCGATGTAGATCTCGGTCGACTTTTCCACGTTGTATGTCGACCTCCTTTGGTAAGAAATGGCGGATTTGGTCAATCGGTCGACGATCACCCAAATCGAATCATTCTTCTTCTGCGTCTTCGGCAAACCTACAGCGAAGTCCATGGAAATACTATCCCATTTCAAACCTGATGCGTCAGCGATTGTAGCATTCCGCGGTCGTTGGTGCTCCACGCCCGGCTTTACGACACGTCGAACACGAAGCTCGTGCTCGACCACTTGCTTCTTCATTAGGACCACCAAAAATGCTTCTTTAAGTCTTGATACATCTTCGTAACTCCTGGATGAATACTAAAGTTGCTCTTATAAACCGTCGAGAATCAACTTTCTCGGCTCGGATCGTTAGGTACACACGCTCGGCCATTGCACCTCAGATGTCGTCGCTCGGGCCTGAAATGCATGCCGCCTTCCTTGCGCTATCAATGAATCTTCTCTTGCGAGCTCGTCATGAACTTGCTGGTCTCGGATCTCGTCCAACAATCTGTTAGAGATGGTAAGCATGCAAATCTCGGCTTCCCCGGTGAAACTTGACACTCGACTTCAAGTCTCGGAACTTCTCGAGCATCTCCAACTCCTTGATCATCATCGTAGGGTTAAAGCGCTCTTCCTACTCAGCGCATCTGCTACTACGTTAGCCTTACCGGGATGGTATTCCAGCGTAAAGTCGTAGTCCTTGAAATTACGTCCATCTCATTGGCGCATGTTGAGCTCTTTACGGTCGACGGTGCTTCAAGCTCTTGTGATCGGCGAAAGCGATGAGAGTGCTCCCGTAAAGGTAGTGCCTCCATATCTTCGGCGCCAAAAACTACTGCTGCCGACTCCCAAGTCGTGAGTAGGGTAGTTCCTCTCGTGAATCTTAAAAGGTGTCTTGAAGCATCTGCGACCACCTTAGATGTTGCATCGGCCACGCATCCCGATCCACGGTGTGGCGCATCCTGATACACCTCGTAAGGCTCTTGAGGTTGAGGCAAAATCGGCCTGAGTATTTGTGCGTCAAAAGCTCCTTGATCGTTGAGAAAGCGGCTTCCGCACTCCTCGGTCAGGCAAAGGTTGATCCTTCCTGCGTCGATCGTGTAAGAGGCGCGACGATCTTGAGAAACCTTGATGAATCTTGGTAATATCTGCTAAAGCCGACAAAACTCCACGATCTCGATGGCTTAGTCTTGGTGTTCCCCACGCTAGTAGACTTCAATCTTAGTTGGATCCACGGCTATCCGCTTCTTTGGAAATCCGTGACCAAGAAAATTCACCTCTTCAAGCCAAAATTCACACTTGACGGAGTTGGCATAGAGTTGCTTATCTCGTAATATCTGCGATTACTCGACATAGGTGTTCTGCGTGCTCTTCTCGGTTCCTCGAGTAGATCAATATGTCGTCGATGAACACTACAGCGAACTGATCCAAAGCGAATGGAAAATCCTGTTCATGTAGTCCATAAACACGGTGGCGCGTGCGTCGCTCAAGCGGCATCACCCAGTACTCGTAGTGACCATATCTGAGTCCTGAAATTTGTTTTGGCGACATCTTCCTCCTTCCACGCGAATCGATGGTAGCTTGGAGCTTCAAGTCTACATCTTGGAAAGATCGCGCTCCACGAAGTTGATCCATCGAGTCGTCAATGCGTGGTAGCGGATAACTTGGTTCTTCCGCGATAACCTTGTTGAGCTCGCGGTAGTCACGCGCCAGTCTTGATCGTCCATCCTTCTTCTTAACCAACAACACTGGAGCTCCCCACGGTGACACGCTCGGTCGTATGAATTGCTTGACTCAAGTGTTCGTCTGGGACTTGACTCTTTCATCTCGGCGGGAGACATCTGTATGGCGCTTTGGAAATCGGTCTGTTCTGGAATCGGTCGATGGAGAACTTCGACCTCTACGCCTTGGTGGTAACCCTGCAGCGCGTCTTCGGGAAAAAGCGTCCTCAAAGTCACACACCACTTGAACATTCTTCCGCGTCGATCTGTTGGAAAACTTCCGAACTAGCGGATACATGTATTCCACTAGTTCCTTCTTTCAAAGAAACTCCAATACGTTCAGTGAAAGATAATTAGAGACTCAGTGCGGAAAAATTACGATTTCTGGGCACAGTCCAAGGACATGGTGGTGTGACAACCAATCCATCCAGAGGATGACATCTAAACCGCAGAGCAAACAAACCAAATTGACCACAAACTTTTTACTCTGAATAACCACCTTTACACAATTAAGACATGCGATGTTTGTGACTAAGGTTTTTAGCATTTGGGGTTGTAACTACTAATATAAGCGGTAAGCGATCCGCGATCGAGTTCAAATGGTTCACACAATCGAGAAGAAATAAAGGAATGGGTTGCACGAATCAAAAGAGCGGATAAGGATTTGCCCTCGATCTGCATTTACAGTGGGCGGGTAAAGGTGAGATCGAGGTAAATCACTATAGATGCTGATCTGCTCTGATTGTCTTGAAGCTCTCTGCGTGAATTACAACCCATTTAAACACTAGTCTAAACTGCCCATCTGGTAATAGTGATATGCAAATAAGACTAATGGTGTGGAACTTTATTACCTCTTAAACAGATGTCATCTGAGATAGTGATTAACCTTCCCCGTGTCACTAGGCTGTACCTCTTATTTGTTTCTAGTATTATCTTACGCAGCATCTTCCCAGCTTTCTTTGAAGAAGGAACAGAATACCATGCAGCGGACACAACAGAGAATCGGCGTGGCATCTTCAGTATTGACAACATTTGAGACCTAAAGCATGACCAGTACTACCGGTCTGCGAAGACCAGGGATATCCATGCGACGGTCAGCGTCAAGCCATGCGGATCTTTCACTGTACATGAAGAACAGTCATCAGGCTGCGGGTTTGAAACATTCATGCGGCGAAAAATCCCGTGTGTGGTGCGGATGGGCCGATCGAAGCATCGATGAACTATTTGCGAATAACAGATCTTGCTGAGCCGTTAATAAGACCACCTGTGTGACGATCAGTCAACCGTGGAAATCACCAGTATTTTGGGTACGCGTGAAGAGATGTAAGCCAAAGAAGGCGGCACCGGATTTAGTCTGGGTCACTCTGGTGCGTTGGAAGGCGATGTAGCATTAATGTTTATAGACATGAGCGGGTGTCAGTTTTGGATTTCAGTTCGTTAGCAGTGTTCAAATGCGGCGACATGATCTGCCGAGGAGGCGGCGCTGTAGCCCTTCAGCAACCGATAACTGCGTAATTGCGAGACAATAGCTATGCTGGCATCAGTGTAGTACGGCTGAAGAAGGTAGTGCGTGACCAGGAAGAGACATTTGCTGGATCAACTAGATGAAGCGGCGGCGACTATTGAAGACCGGGTATAGAAGACCAGCTGAGTGTAGAGACCGTGAACTCCGAAGACATCAAAGTAAAGCCTTTGCCAGCAGCGAGAAGAATTTATCAGCTTTGCTGGTTCCGAGTGGCGAGTTTTTCAGCGGCTGGCGGCCGACGTACATGTTTATTTTACTGTTTAATTGCATTAGCTATTGTGTCGCGTCGGATGGATCGATGCGTCAGCCCATCGACCATCTGCGGCAAGATTCGCGGAGGAACTACTTCTCCCGACTGGAAGACTGGCGGCGTGGTGCGGTGAGATATGGGCGCTACGCAATGAACGCTCTTCTTCGTTCGGCGTGTGCGCATTTGTTTAGCAGGCGAGCAAGCATGACAGAACAGCAGATGGGCAGTCTCAGGATCGGCGTTGGACTACCGTAGACCGGACGGCGTGGGTAGAGCTGGCGCGAAGGCGTGTCGGAGTTGGTGGGTGGGCGAGTTGGTGTCAGCGTGGCGCGCAAATGCTGTTGTTCATGACGGCCTGCAGAAGAAGATTTGAGGTTGATGCGCGGCGACGAACTGGACATTTAAATCTTGAGTCTATGGCTGCTGTGTCGAGCTGAAAGTGATTCGGCGGCGCAAACGGCAGTATTCATCAGGCGTGCGAACTAGCACTGGTGATCTGAGCGTGGCGTAAAGTAGCTAGTGTTTGTGGCGAGGTGGAACATGGCGACAACGAGTGCTGTAAGCGGCGTACATTTGGAAGTAGTATTTCCGAGACCGTTGTAGTGCGTGAAGAAGTGATTGCGTTTGAGTCGTCGACCGATGCTCATTTCTTACGATGGTCGACGCTGGCATTGAAAGAGCGACAGAAGTACCACTTCCGACTTCATGAACCCTCTTCGATCGTGTCGGATGCGTTCGGAAGGTTCGTCCGATTTACGGAGGAGTGCGAGAACCGGTAGCCGACGTATCATCCATGGTACGACGATCGATCGCTGAGATTTATTTGCGATCACCGTCGCCAGGCGACGTCTTACCGTGGTGTCACCTACGGCTAGCGATTTCCATCGATATTGGAATGGAACTGAGCAGCTGTAATGGGCGTAATCTTCGGCGCCTCTTTGTGCCAGGCGGCGGCGTAGGACGGTATGATCAGCGGTCCAGAGATCGTTTGATCGAGTCGATCTGATCAAAGTCGACGAAGTATCTGGTTAGGCGTCGATTGCGGTGAAGGAAGGACGCGACCTGTCGCTTTACTCGCGGGTATTCGGCGTCGAATCCACAAAACTGACGCTACGCGGTAGTCGTATTGATCGATTGGCATAATCAGTTGTCTGTCGAACATCCCTGGCATTCATATAGCTCATTCTGAACATGTTTGGGCCTCTCATCAGGCAGTGTGACTGGGCGATCTTTGAGCGCCGACAAGCGGAGAAATCAAAGTTCGACGTCAGAGATTTATGATATCGGCCGGAAGGACTTAGGAAGGCACCGATATACTGAACTTTGGTAAATGTATTTACAATTTGAAGGTGAATTCCGAGTATGGCCTGAGACCGTATTATGTCGACCCAGACCTGTGTCGAATCGTCTGAGCGTTTGGATATTGCAGACTGATGACAGTGCCAGCTCAGCGTGAAGGAAGGCGTCTTCAGTGACGAAGTCAGCCTCTGGCGTGGGCATGAAGGCCAGGCGTTCTGGCTAAGTGAAACCTTATGTGGCTACGAGCACCCTGTGCGTATCATCAGTCAGAGATAAATACACCGTATTCTTTACGGTTATTGACGTTATTCAATATATTGTTTATGGCAATTATAATTATTGACTGGACTAAATAGATGTGTCGACCATTGTTGCGAAGCAGTAAATTATGAGAGCGATTAGGCAGTAGATGATTGATGGATTGGCACATGCTTACTGGAGCGAGTACTGATTATACTACTCTATCACGTATATTCGCGATCAGTTACTACCGAGCGCTCGACAACGCAACATAACCTTCTTCGCGCGCCGAGTTCAGCTCTGCTCGAATTTCGTTGTTTCTCGAACCATCCGGCTGAGCATTGGTTCTAATCAGATGCGCAGAACACATTTCATCAGCCTTGTTCCTCGTATGCCGGCGCATGTCTGAATGCGTTCGTATCACCGCCAGTATTTAAAGCAACCTGCGTAGCCCGATTTGGCGGCTATTTGCCGTACAAACCTAATCATCAGAAATTGATGGGTTTTCAACATTGCAATGTACATCTTTGCAGCGGTGTAGGCTGGCAAAACAGATTTACTTCTTTCTCTGACACTTTACGCGTGAGTGCCAGCCCATTTGACGATTTCAACTTGACAGACCCAGATTTAACCTGGTATTTGATTGGTGACCGTCTATATTGTGAGTGCATGAACTGTCAGAACTTGTGTTGGAAGGAAGAACATATTCAATTGCTGAGTTTTGCTGACACACGGGTATTGGCAAGTTTGGAAGAAGAGCTGAGTATATTGAGCTTCCCATGGGTATGTGTTTGATTTAGAGAAATGCATTCAGCTCGAGATCATGGAAGGAACATGAAGCGGCGAATCAGTCGGCGTGTCGGCTTGAAAGCGTGCGTGTCAGCCGACGACGTGTCGAGTCAAAGAAGTTGTGTCAAATCTGAAGACGACATGCCGAGTGTAATCGGCGCAATTAACTGATTGATAAGCTGCATGTCGCTTTAGTGATATGTGGCGTAGAACACTTCTCTCGTGAGTGTATTGTGTATGGACACAACGATTGTGTCGAAACCTGAGATGTTGTGATGTGGATTACATGTACAATGTGATTGAACTATAATGTAAGTGGTATTGTATTGCATGGTGAGAACAATTTCATGTCGGCTAGCATAACGGCATGTGGTTGGATATCCAATGTTTAATATTTGAATAGAGTATAGTGGCGAGTATCGATATGGCGTTTACGGTATTGGCCCGGTAGCTGATTAAGCTGTTGAGTGCCAGTATGAGACCTGGACCGAAGCATTGTCTGGGAAGCGGATCAAGACTGGGTGAGACTTTAAACGTCTGACGCGATATGCCTTCTGAGAACTAACCGTCGAGAAAATGGACACAGGACTGTGAGTTTGAATTGAGTGCGTCGTGTCGTGAAATGTTCACTTTGCGTATGTAGGCGTAGCGGGTGGTGACCACTCATGGGTACCTGGCGATGTGGGTATGAACCAGGAAGAGGCTTCCGGCGAAGATATGAGCGTTTATGTTTGGCTGGAACAGCTTCTTTTGGAGTAGTAGTTTTTGTTATACGAGTAGTGCTGATTCAGCTCAGTGTGTTTATTCTTTGGAGTGTATTTTCTTTATACATTGCTACTCAGATTTTTGTATACATTATTATTTCGAGTGATATATATATGTATGTTATGCATGTATGTTTTATTAGAATTTAAGTCTTGTGGTCTTAGTTGCACCATGTTTCAAAAGTGTAATTACTCGATGTGCACGAGTTGGTTTTATAAAAAAAAAAATATCGTATTTTTAAAAGGCACAAGAGTTTTGTTTTTAAAACACATCTCATATAGGTTTATGTTGAGCTCGGTGCGTTGAGCTCGGTAACTCGAGCTCGGTATATTGAGCTCGGTAGCGGTTCGGAAACGGGTCGTTACAAAACTCACAAGAGGCCACTAACCAGTAGTAAGTCCCTAGGTCAATGTTTCATCTATCTATATATAGTTCTGGACCAAAAGGGGTGAAAAACATCTAAAAATTAAGTCAAAACGCGCACAAATACAAGTCTGGCCGAGACGCAGCACGGCCGTGGAGCCTGGCACGGCCTGGCCGTGCTGCTTTTAAACCAAGAAAACGCAGACGAGCAGCCCGACACGGGCGTGGGGACGAACACGGCCAGGCCGTGTTGTTGTCTGGAAGCAGAGGCACGGCCGTGTTGGATAACACGGCCTGGCCGTGTTATTTGCTGACTTCAAATTCTTGCGTTTCTTCATATCATTCAAGGCACGGCCGTGCCATAGGGCACGGGCAGGCCGTGTTTTCCTCTGATCTTGCCATATTTTGTCATTTTGGCCTCCGAGTTGGTTGCAACATCCGTCTACGTGATCTAGCTCCGCTTTCCTAGGCCAATAACCTTCTTTTCTGCACAATTGAACTCAAACCAAGTGCATTATCTAATTCAAACAAAAATGCATGAGAACTATGGGTAAAAACCACTACAATGCCTACTATGCAATGCAAAACTAACAACAAACTATATGCTATTATGAGCGCATCAAATTACCCCAAGCTTAGAATCTTGCTTGTCCTCAAGCAATTGCAGTGGCCAAAGATGAGCAAAGAAACAAGAGACACAACAAATAAGGAACCCGAGATAATAGCACATTCAAGCAATAGGCTAAAGGCTAGAACTGACAATAGGGACAACCAAAATCAAGTTCAATTAGAGAATCAGGCGCTCTGGAATCATGTCTCTCACTGATAGGGCACTCTCCTCCCAACTCTCCAAGTGTTTAAAGGTTATGACAAATCGCTCAAATCCATCCATGAAAGTGTTCTACCATAAGCTTGACTATTAACCAAATCTCAGCATACAATTCATGAAAACACACAAGAATCAAAAGGTCTTTGTAAGGTTGTAACGTGGCCATGGGATTTTTCTTGCACGGTGGGATAAAAACAAGAAAGGGGGAACACAAGGGCTAAAATAATAGACAAAGAAAACAACCCTTTTAAAGCAGCATAAGCGGAACAATTTATTCTCCCTTTCGTTTTCAACACCTTTTTACTTTGCTCCTCTTCTGTTATTTTATTTTATATATATATTTTTTTTCTTCCCCCATTTGAGTTACTGGGAAGGAATAGAATAACAGAAGAGGTCCCAAATGTCAAGCACTGCATAATTTACACAAGATTCACAACTAATTGCTCCCTTACACATACTTTAAAAGGTACTCTAACATTTAGCAATTATCTGGGTACCAAGAAAATTAATTTCATTTCAGGCTCAAAAAGGGCAACTAGAGGGAGTTTTCATTCAACAAACAGAGGCTTGAAACATGCCTAAATTGCCTAAATCATATTCAAGTGTGTTAACAAAAATTTTCAAGTTTTGAAACGGTTTCAAGTCAAGTTCTAGAGAGCACAATCAGGATGGACACACTCATACAAGGAAAAGGGGGCATATAAACATGATAAAGTAAAAGCCCCAATATTAAGCTCAAATCTCACATTTAGAAGTTAAATTCAGTGAAAGACATCAAATCAGAGTGCCACATGCTAATTCTCAACTTATCCAAAGACTATCCCTATGTACATTAAGAATATTGCCTTAAAGCCTATCACAAGAAAAGATAGTTGGGTTCCAACTCATTGCAATCTCAAATTTCAAAAAGGTTGTAGCACACATGCCAAAACACAAGAGGATAGCGTACAATTGGGGGATAAAATAATGCGAACAAAACAACAATTAAAACAAATATGCAAACATTAAACTAAAAATGCAAAACTATTATGCAAAACTAAATGCAAAAATTTAAACGCCCTACCCCAAGCTTAAGAATTTACATTGTCCCCAATGTAAACAATTTAACTGAGATAGGGATGATGCAAGAGAGAACTCACTGTGGGGGTGGAGGAGGAAACTGGCCAGGATACTGATGGAGGTGCCAGTTATACAATGCCGTGACCATGTCCTGAATCTGTGGGCGGTGTTGTCGGTCGTCAACTGGGCCCTTTGAGCAGCCATCTCCTCCTGAAGAGCGGCATAAGAACCGGGAGGTGGCTGCGGAGCATAGTAATGTGAAGAACTGCCAGGTGCCTCAGGTCTCTGTGGGGGTGCCTCAGGTCTCTCCTCTTGAAGGGGCTCAGGTTGGGGGCCTCCGGGAAAATTCCAATTTCTCTGGTCTCTGATAGTGGTGTGCTCCTGGTCAGGTAGAGGATGAGTTTCCTCAGTATCAGGTAGCACCAAACAATAACATTGGCCTTCCCGAACTATCATTCTCATGGCCAAGCATGCTTCCATGTCCAAGCGTGTGCTCCTACGAACAATTGGGAGACCGGAGGTTCTATAGCCCAGAGCCTCAACAATAGGGGTGATTAAACCACCAATAACAATTTTTCCGGCTGAAGCTTTCCCTACTTTAACCATGTGGGTGATCAAATGAGCACATGCATCTAACTGAAATTCTGGGTGCTGCATGTTCCACAAAAACATAAGTTCCGACTGACGGACAACGCCGTCACTATCCCCTCTGCCAAACAATGTGTTTGACATTACTCTGTGCACATAGCGAAAACAAGGGTTTCGCAACTTTGATGATTTGGATGAAGAGGAGTCATAGGTGTCGGACTTGGTTAGCAAGTACCAAAATTGTCTTGCAGAGAAATCATTGGGGACTTTTCGGTGACCACCATATGGCAATCCAAATATTGCATTGAATTGGCTCGATGTGAGGCTATGCTCGTATTGAATAACCTAAAGGTTATCAAATTATCCTGGTGGTCCTCGGCCAATACTCCGCATATGAGACATTAGCATTAACGGATGAAAGGAATTCCGAGTAATTCTAGCATGAGTAAAACTTTTCAACCCACAAACTTTGTCCAACCCACATTAGCAAATAAATCTTTGGACATCATCTAGCGGTCCTAGAATTAACAGTCTGAGGTTCATCCATATAACGGGTGGGGACAAGATTTCTTGCAACGAGAGAGTTATACCTTGCTTCTTGGACATCGTCACGAAATTGGATGCCATGAGGATTTTCGGTGACCTTTTTCTTACCCTTTCCTTTCCCCTTGGCCAATCTGCCGGTTCCTTGGTGCCTGAGGCATCACCACTTTGCCTTTTTGAAGCCATAATACCACCGTAATCAAGTCACACAACAAGCAAAACACGGGTAATGTGAAAATAATATAAAAATATGGGTTTGGGTTGGAGGTGAAGAAGATGGCGAGAAGGGTTTGGGGCGTGGTGGGTTGTTGGTGGGGGAGTGGTGGTAGCGTGGTGGGTGGGTGGAGAAGGGAAAAAAGGAGTGAAGTGTGGAGGGAAGGGGCGTGGCTGATGTTGAAGGGTGGAGGAAAGATGGGTGGTGGCGTAAGGGGGGCTGTTCGACGGTTGGAGATGGGGTGAGTGAAGAGGAGAAGGAAGGAAGTGGGTTGGTTGTGGCGAGGAAGAATGAAATTAGGAAGGATGAGGGGAAGACGATTGCGCCGCGGTTGTAGGGAGGAGGGGAAAAAAATTAGGCTTGGAATGAAGGAGAAGACAGCACACGGGCGTGTGCTGTTGAAATGAGCATTTTTGGGCTCTGCTGTGGTGTGGTTGGGTGTAGGATAGGTATGGTAGGTCTGCATCAGGGCCACATATTTCAAATAAAAGGGAATGGATGGTTGTGATTGGCTGGGGGAAGGATTTGGTAAGGGAACGCGCACTGAGGTACGCTGAACTCCTGGCTGCAGGACAACTGAACACGGCCGTGGCAATGGACACGGCCAGGCCGTGTTCTTCACTGTGTCTCCCTCACAAAATTTTTTTTAACCACACGGCTGTGGCCAAGGACACGGCCAGGCCGTGTTCTTCACTGACTCTCCCCTTTTCTTTTTTTTTTAATTTTAACCACACGGCCGTGGCAATGGACACGGCCAGGCCGTGTTCTTCACTGCCTCTTCCCCCTTTTTTTTTTTTTAACATGAATGCACTCTTTAACACCTTGGGTTGCCTCCCAAGAAGCGCTTCTTTAACGTCACTAGCTTGACGCGTGATGGTATGCTCAAGGCTCTTGCAAGACTAGAGCAACCTTTTCCCTGTCAAGCTCTCCTCCAAAATAATGCTTCAGTCGTTGACCATTCACCTTGAACGATCTTTGAGATGAAGGTTCCTCCACCTCTACTGCTCCATGTGGCATCACTTCTTTTACCACAAAAGGTCCCGACCACTTGGACTTGAGTTTGCCGGGAATAACTGGCGGGAGTTGAAAACCAACACTTCCTGCCCAGGAGAGAAAGTTCTATGTACAATGTGCTTATCATGATACGCTTTCACCTTCTGTTTATAGATGGAAGCATTCTTATACGCATGCAACCGCATTTCATCCAGCTCGTGCAGCTGCAAGATTCTTTTCTCTCCTGCCAAGGTTGAATCAAAATTTAAAAATTTCAGGCCCAAACGCCTTATGTTCAAGTTCAAGCGGCAAATGACAAGCCTTGCCATAGACCGGTGGTAAGGAGACAACCCATAGGGGATTTATAAGCCATCTGTCGCCCACAAAGCATCATCCAGACTTATGAGCCCAATCCTTCCTTGAAGCATTCTTGTCTTCTCAAGTATTTTCTTAATTTCTCTGTTTGACACTTGACTTGCCCATTACTCGAGGGTGGTAAGGAGTGGTGACTTTGTGCTTCACATCATACTTTTTCAAAGACCTCCAACTTTGAGTTACAAAAATGCGAACCACCGTCACGATTAAAACTGCAGGGACCCCAAACCGAGAAAAGATGTTCTTCTTTATGAATTTCACCACAGTCCGAGTCACTTACTTGAGTTGCCACCGCTTCTACCCACTTTGAGACATAATCCACAACTACCAAAATATCTTTGGTTAGAGAATGAGGAGGAAATGGTCCCATGAAATCAATGCCCCAACAATCAAAAGCTCAACCTCCAAAATGGAGTTTAAGGGCATTTCATTCCTCTTGGAAATGCTTCCCATCCTCGGCACTTGTCACAACTTTTGCATGAGCATAAGCATCTTTGAAAATTGAAGGCGGTAGAATCCAGTTGGAGCACTTTTGCTCTGTCGTTCACCATTGAAATGACCTCCGTATGGTGAATTGTGACAATGCCATAAAATTTTCTGCGCCTCATCATGCGCAACACACCTTCTCAGAATTCCATCTGGGCCTTGTCTGAAGAGATAGGGATCATCCCAAATGAAGTAATTGGCATCTTTGAAAAACTTCTTCTTTTGTTGCCAAGTTAATTCCTCAGGTATAACACCAGCAGCTTTAAAATTTGCCATATCTGCAAACCAAGGCCTCTCAGTCACAGCCAACAGTTTTTCATCTGGGAACTCCTCTAGAATGTCTAACTCCCTAACTGTAACCTCAGTATTCTCCAACCTGGACAAATGATCAGCCACCACATTTTCACTCCCCTTTTTGTCTTTGATCTCAAGGTCGAATTCTTGCAACAACAAAATCCACCGAATGAGTCTTGGCTTGGATTCAACCTTAGTCATCAGGTATTTTATTGCCGCATGATCAGTAAACACCACAACCTTGGAACCAATCAAGTAGGAACGAAATTTTTTGAGAGCAAACACTATGGCAAGCAGTTCTTTTTCTGTGGTAGCATAGTTAACTTGGTTCTCATTTAACACCTTGCTAGCATAATAAATGGCATGAAAGAACTTCTCTCTTCTTTGCCCCAAAACAGCCCCCACCGCATAATCACTTGCATCACACATTAACTCAAACGGTGAATCCCAGTCGGGTGCAACTATCACAGGAGCTGAAATAAGTTTCTCTTTCAATAATTCAAATGCCTTCAAGCAATCTGGGTCAAATTTAAATGAGACATCCTTTATGAGGAGATTGCAAAGTGGCTTAGCAATCTTGGAGAAGTCCTTGATGAACCGTCTATAAAATCCAGCATGCCCAAGGAAACTCCTCACTCCTTTCACATTCAACGGAGGAGGCAACTTCTCTATCACCTCAATTTTTGCCTTATCCACTTCTATCCCCTTAGATGAGATTTTATGTCCCAGAACAATGCCTTCCTTAACCATGAAGTGGCATTTTTCCCAATTCAATACCAAATTGGTCTCCTTACATCTTTTGAGAACATTTTCCAAGTTAACCAGACAATCATCATAAGAAACTCCAAAAACAGAGAAGTCATCCATAAATACCTCAATAGATTTTTCAATCATATCAGCAAAAATAGAAAGCATGCACCTTTGAAAAGTTGCGGGAGCATTGCAAAGACCGAAGGGCATCCGTCTGTATGCAAAGACTCCAAATGGGCAGGTGAATGCTGTCTTCTCTTGATCTTCTGGGTTGACAGATATCTGATTGTAACCTGAGTACCCATCCAGAAAACAATAATAGGCTTGTCCAGCTAACCTTTCAAGCATTTGGTCCATAAACGGGAGAGGGAAATGATCCTTCCGAGTGGCTTGGTTCAGTTTCCTATAGTCAATGCACATTCGCCACCCTGTGAGCTTCTCGTAGGGATCAACTCATTTTTTTCATTTTTTACAACTGTCATCCCCCCTTTCTTAGGAACCACATGTACTGGACTCACCCATGCACTGTCAGAAATAGGGTAGATCATCCCTGCCTCTAAAAGCTTTAACACCTCCTTCCTCACCACTTCTTTCATGACCGGATTAAGCCTTCTCTGTGGTTGAACAACTGGCTTAAACTCTTGATCTAACTTGATCTTATGCATGCAAAAGGCTGGACTGATCCCCTTTAAATCTGAGATGGTCCATCCAATTGCCTCTTTATGTTCTCTGAGTACTCTCACTAGCTTCTCCTCCTCCAGCTTTGACAAAGAGTTACTAATGATCACCGGATTAAAAGCATCATCCCCAAGAAAAACATACTTCAAGTGTGGGGGTAATTGCTTTAATTCCGGGCTTACTTTCTTTTCTAACTCACCACCTTGCAAATCCTCCTTCATTTTCATAACAGCTTCTTCAACTTATAGAGCTTCAAGTTGTGCAAGACATCTTTCAATTTCCTCTTCCATCTCCTCATCTACCTTCTCAATGGAATTCACTAACACATTCTCCAGTGGGTGTGAAGGTTGGTCTTGCTTGATGACTTCCAAAACGGAGTCGTCAATCACATCAACTCTAGAGCATCTCTCAATATCATCCGGATGCCGCATAGCTTCAAAGACATTAAATGTCACCTTTTCATCTTGGAACCTCAATATCAATTTACCTTGTTGCACATCAATCAAGGCTCTCCCTGTAGCTAGGAAAGGTCTGCCAAGAAGAAGAGGGACCTCCTTGTCCTCTTCCATATCAAGGATAACAAAATCCACTGGGAATAAGAACTTGTCAACTCTAACCAAAGACATCCTCCAAGATTCCATAGGGGTATTTTACCGACCTATCTGCGATTGCAAAGACATCTTGGTAGGCTTGACTTCACCTCCTCCCAAACGTTTCAACATAGAGAGGGCATCAGATTAATGCTAGCTCCCAAATCACAGTAGAGCCTTTCCAATGTGCAAATTCCCAATAGTGCAAGGAATTGTAAAGCTTCCTGATCCTTCATCTTTGGAGGAAGCTTCCTTTGGATAATTGCACTACACTCTTGATCAAGGCTACCGCCTCATCCTCCTTGAACCTTCTCTTTTTGGTCAACAACTCCTTCATAAATTTTGCATATGTGGGCATTTGCTCAAGAGCTTCAAAAGGAATGTTGATTTGGAGACGCTTGAAAATGTCCATGAACTTTGCAACTGTTCATCTTTCTGTTCTTCTTGCTCGGATGAGGTAAGGAAGCTTCATATGCTTGAATAATTTTTGGTTTCTCTTGTACCTGCAAATTGTTAGTAGAAACATTTCCTTCCGCACCTCTCTTTTCTCTCCTTTCTCAATATTTTCTCTTCTCTCATTTTCAACTTCTCCCTTTTCTTTTTCAACCTCTTCTTCTATTTCCACTCTTTCTTTTTCTATCACTTTTTCTTTTTCACTCTTTTTCTTTGGCTCTACTTCAGACAAGGGTTTTCCACTTCTCAAAGTAACTACACTACAATTTTCAGTTTTGGGGTTATCTACTGTGCTAGCAGAAAACTTACCTTTAGATTGTTCTGCAAGTTGCTTTGAGAGTTGCCCGATCTGATTTTCCAGATTCTTGATAGAAGCCTCCTGATTCTTGAAATGTGACTCATGGTTCTGGAAATTTGACTGAGTCATCTTCATGAATTGGGTAAGAGCTTCCTCCAGTTGATTTGGCTTCTCTTGCTTGGGAGGTTGTGGAGGGTTGCTCGATGAAGAATTATCATGTTGCTTCCAAGAGAAGTTGGGATGATTCTTCCACCCTGGATTATAGGTGTTAGAATATGGATTCCCTCCTTGCCTTTGGAAGTTACCCATGTAATTAGCTTGCTCCTTGGAGTCTCCCAAAGTATCACACCCTCCATTCTCATGAGGCCCTTGGCAGAAGTCACATCTCAAAGCTTGATTTACTTGGTTCACCTGAGCAGAGGAAGAGGTTCCCACTTTCAGTGCCTTCAACTCTTTTGTGATAGCCTCCAATTGTTGAGAGACTAATTTATTCTGAGCCAAGAGCGCATCTTGTGTTTCCAATTCTAGGACTCCTCTTTTACCCAGTGTCCCTCTATCATTCTGACATAACTGCTCATTAGAAGCCATTTGCTCCACCAAGGTTCTTGCTTCTTCAGCTGTCTTGTTGTTGATTGTACCTCCAGCTGAGGCATCCAACATCATCCTGGTGTTCGGCCTCAAACCATTACAGAACATTTGCATCTGGTTGAAGTCATCATATCCATGCCCTGGACACCTCTTTAGAAGGAGCTTGAATCTCTCCCATGCCTCATATAAGTTCTCACTTTGGTTCTGTTGGAAGTCATGAATCTCGCCTCTTCTTTTGATGAATTTGGAGGGTGGAAAAAATTTTGTCATGAATTTCTCCTCCAAATCGTCCCAAGTTGCAATGTTTCCAGTAGGCAAAGTGTCTAGCCAATCTCTTGCTCTCTCTCGCAGGGTCCAAGGGAAAAGCCTCAATTTCTTGCTTCCCTCAGTCACTCCAGCCAACCCAAAAGTATCATAGATTTCATAGAAGCTCACCAGGTGTTGATTTGGGTCATCAATTTCATTCCCCGTGAATTGGCTTTGCTTGAGAGTGTTTAACAAAGCCGGCTTGATTTCAAAATTGGCATTTGCCTCACCCTGTTGGTAGGCATTGACAGTCCTGGCATGGTTGTTCCGTCTCCCAAAATCACCCAAAGTACGTGGTTGGTCCCCCATGACTTCTTGAGTGGTGACTTGAGAGGTAGATGCAGAGGATTGTTTTTGTTGCTGTTTTGCCTCTTTTGTCTTCTTCCTTAATGCCTTTGCTGTCTTTTCAATTTCTGGGTCAAACAACAGTTCACCTGTTTGTTTACCTCGCATGCACAAAACTAAGGCAAAAGGTAAGTAGCAAAGCAACAATTAATGTAATAAAAAAATTTTTTCAGAAAATAAATAAAAGAAATAGTTCAAAAAGGTACTCGTTTGCCTTGTTAAAAATTAATTCAACAATCCCCGGCAACGGCGCCAAAAACTTGTTGGGCAAAATCGCAAGTGTACGATTCCGTCGTTAAGTAATAAAAGATCGTATGCACAGGGATTGTGACCAATTCTTAACTATACCAACGATGTATTATTTGAACTATCAGACGAACGATTAGTGTTTGAATTGTGTAATTCGTGTTCAAAACTAAGATAATGACTAACAAAAACAATTGATTTAAATATTCAGGAGAATAGCGTGACTAGGATTCGAATCCCTTTGTCTCACCCTTTACGCTCTTGAATCCTATTCCAATGCAAGTAATGATTACGTATTTGAAGTTCGAATCCTCTAATTTAGATTAACGAAAATTCCTTTCCTCTTAATCCCTTTAATTCAACTAATAAGCCCTAATCCCTTAGGTTCCAATTAATTAAATCAAGCAATAAGGATAAGGATTCATACAAACTCATACCAAAGAGAATTATATCCCTATAACCCTATAGATATGTCAAAATATCTCAAAGCAAGTTTAAAACTTCAACTTTCCAATTGATGTTAAACCCTAAGTCAACCCCATGGTGATCAAGCATAGAATCGCATTAAGAATGTAAATAATTGATCAAATAACATACATCAAACTTGCATTGAAAACTCTGAATTCAATTACATAAAAGGATCCACAAAGTTCATCTTACCCTAGTACAAAGGAATTAGTTCCTCATGGAAGAGAAAGAACCAAGCATTTGAGATGTAGAAGCAGTAATAGACTCCATTGATTCCTCAACTTTGCCTAGAATCTTTTTTCTTGATTCAAACTCACAAGAGGCCACTAACCAGTAGTAAGTCCCTAGGTCAATGTTTCATCTATCTATATATATTTACGGACCAAAAGGGTGAAAAACATCTAAAAATTAAGTCAAAACGCCGCGACAAATACAAGTCCGCCGAGACGCCTTGCCGTAGTGGAGCACGGCACGGCCTGGCCGTCTTTGCTTTAAACCAAGAAAACGCAGACGAGCAGCCCGACACGGGCGTGGGGACGAACACGGCCAGGCCGTGTTGTTGTCTGGAAGCAGAGGCACGGCCGTGTTGGATAACACGGCCTGGCCGTGTTATTTGCTGACTTCAAATTCTTGCGTTTCTTCATATCATTCAAGGCACGGTCGTGCCATAGGGCACGGGCAGGCCGTGTTTTCCTCTGATCTTGCCATATTTTGTCATTTTGGCCTCCGAGTTGGTTGCAACATCCGTCTACGTGATCTAGCTCCGCTTTCCTAGGCCAATAACCTTCTTTTCTGCACAATTGAACTCAAACCAAGTGCATTATCTAATTCAAACAAAAATGCATGAGAACTATGGGTAAAAACCACTACAATGCCTACTATGCAATGCAAAACTAACAACAAACTATATGCTATTATGAGCGCATCAGTGGTACAGACTGAGGGAGTATGCCCTTACTGAAGTTCTGCTATAGGTACGGCTAGCCGTACCGCTTGTAGGTCAGGTCGTACCGCTTGTCCAGTAGTGCTAAAACTCTTCAAAAGTAGCCAATTTTTTGTCCTTTTTCGCATCTTTTGCTCCTAGTGGTGTCTTCATGACATTTCTGCATAATAAGACATAAATGAGTACCTTTGTGCATAAATTAGTGCAAAATGGTATATTTAGATACTAAAAATGCCCTATAAAAGTAGACAATTTGATGTGTTAACACATCCCCACACTTGAGCTTTGCTTGCCCTCAGGCAAAATACTTGGTTAACTATAGTAAGAAAAACTATTTCCACTGAATAGGGGCAAAAATATAAGTAAGACAACAACTTGATATCACAAAACATGTCAATAAATAGAATGCCCAATTAGAGATATAAGTTCAAGTAAGCCAACAACATGTGTTTTTCAAGTCACACTCTCACCAATCTCAAAGTGTTTGTAGATAGTGTCATTAACACTCAGATTTTTCTAATAAAGTAGCATTACCATAGGTTTGTACATTGACCAAAAACTCTACTATTAGAATCTATAAGACAGGCAAAAGAGGAATTAGGGTCTTTCATTGGTTGTAATGGGGCCAAGGTAGTAATGTTTGGTATGATAAAAGAAAGAAAAGGTCATGCAAAGGGTCAGAAACAAATCAACCAAAACAAGTAACCTAATTCTTTTTTTTTTTTACTTTCAAGAGCAGGCAAGAATCCCAAATTTTGTTCAATCAATATTATTAATTTATTTTTTTTATTTTTGCAAATTATGATGGCATAAGCATGATGACTAATTTTTCTTTTCTTTTCAATGCTATTTCTTTTTTTTTTTCTCCCTTCATACATTTATACAACAATCAATCATTTTTGAAAACTAGGAAGGGAAATAAATTGCTAAGCCTTTCTTTTTTTGTAAACATATAAAAGAGATTCAAAATACTATTCTTTTGATTTTGCCACTAATTGCTCTCAACTAAAAATGTATTCTAAAGTTGCCTTCATAGAAAATAATCAATAGTAATAAGGAGGGTACCAAAGAAATTAAATAGAATGCTTTTAGGCACAAAAGTGGGCAACTAGTTGTATAATATATTCAAACTGGTAGTGGCCTGAAGAATTCCTAAAATTTGCCCTTTCCAAATTCACATGCAAATAGATTCATATTCGTTTCGTAATGGTCTCAGCACAAGTTCTAGAATACACATTCACAGAAAAATATCACTCAACAAAGAAAAGAGGCAAAAGCATGATGTGGCCTCTTATTTCAGGCTCAAAACTCACATTTAATAGCTTACACAGAAAGTCAGAACTCACAGAACTTCAATGCTAATTTTCAGCAGAATCCAATTATTAACAACGAATTGATTCAATCATCAGTTGTCATAAAGAAAAAAATTTGTATAGCCCCTAAATCAGCAAAAATTTAAAGTTTTTCTATAATTATAAGCAGTTATAAGCACAGCCAAGTAATAAGCATAATTTAAAATTCTCTGTTGACAAGTGACTCCAAACACAAGAGGGGGGTGAATTGTGTGTGAACGGTGCTTTCAAAAACTTTTGGAGAAATAAGTGCTAATTATGAGTTGCGAAAATATTAATGTGAAATAGATAAATCACTTGAAGAATAAATTGCAAACGAGTTAAAAATAAAGTAAATAGTAAGATATAAATAACAATAAAATAAAGTACAGAAATTTAATTGACTGAAAAGTAGAGAGATAAGGAGTAAAAAAGCACACAACAAATTATCCAGGTTCGGCCACCTAACACCCCTGTGGCCTACGTCCTGTGTAACGACCCGTTTCCGGACCGCTACCGAGCTCAATATACCGAGCTCGAGTTACCGAGCTCAACACACCAAGCTCAACATAAACCTATATGAGATGTGTTTTAAAAACAAAACTCTTGTGCCTTTTAAAAATACGATATATTTTTTTTTTTATAAAACCAACTCGTGCACATCAGAGTAATTCTGACTTTTCAAACATGGTGCAACTAAGACACAAGACTTAAATTCTAATAAAACATACATGCATAACATACACATATATATCACTCGAAATAATAATGTATACAAAATACAGAGTAGCAAATGTGTAAAGAAAATACACCTAAGGTACGACCACTTCAAAAGAGCAATCATACCCTGGGGGTACTTCCGGCAGACTCACGCAGGGTCGCTCCAAAAGTAAGACCACCAGCCTACCCTCAGAGCAACAACACAACACCGCTTCAAACTGGTCACGACCTCGAACACAAAAGAAAAACAAATGCAGTCCTCGAGAAAAACAAACATCCAACAAATAAACAATCACGACAGATAGAGGTCGTCACGGTCCTCGTCGAGCTCCTCCTCGGCGTCGTCATCTGCCGAGTTCCCTGCGCCCTCGACATCGCCTGGGTAACCGTCATGGATTGAAGGCACCACGGGAAAGGGTCAACTTCTCAACAATTCAAGATAAGCTCGACATAAAAATATAAGCAAACAGCAAGGTATAACATTCACCGACGTGACTCGACCATCTCACTCTAAACTCGACACAACTCACAAATCCATTTTCTCTCGACTCGACAATTTTCCGGAATGCACACGCCGTACCGTATGTCGGAAAGTCCAGCCGAAGCCTTGGGATCCTCGCTCTCCCTAGGACAGTCAACTCAGGTCCCATAGCGTGGCGACGTCTAGTCAATCTCCCGTAAACAAAAAGGGACCTAGCACCCTCGATTATCCGGTCACGGCTCAAAAACTTCCTACGACTCCCCTAGCTCGCTCACTCGATGAACAATTCGACGCATACGATATTCAAAGAGTTAAACACAAGATATTCAACCGCATGTCAAATAAAAGAGCAAGCTCGACATGAAGAAACGCAATTCAACATGCAATACACAATTCACGACATATATTCAATCACATATTAAATACATGCAAAACTCAATCATATCACAACATTTCATTTCGACACAAATCAGGAAATCCATACACAATAAAATAACCACGTAGAATATGAAATGCCTTTACGCTAGCATACTACGAAAATATTAATGTGAAGCGCCTACATACTATAACAAGTATAAATGTGAAGCGCCCTTACCGAACTCCAAGTTAATCTTTGCCGACAACGACCTCGACACAATTTGTCTTCAAAGAGCTCGACAACGACTTCTCTTACTCGATCTCGACACGGCTGTCTTCGACGAGCTCGACAACGACTCGACATCGTGACGCTTCTCGGTCGACCTCGACACGTCTGATCCTCGATCTGGATTCTGCTTGCTTCGCGTCCTTAGATTCGCTTTCCGTACCCTTGATCTCGAAATCACTCGATCTCGGGAAATAGACTTCCTAAAACAAACACAACTCGGATCGATCTATGGTTTCTAATACATCTAGCTCTCTCTTCCCAAACTCAACCTGACCAGGAAAAATATAAAACTCAAGAATCGAAATATATTTTTCCTCTAACACAAAGTTAGGGATTTCGATCAAAATTTCATGAAAAGTTATCGATGCTTCAATGTATAGATCGACAACAACAATAACCAGAAGCAACAAACGAAAAACAAGAAATCGAAACGAACCAAAAATGGAGGTTTCTGGGCATTGCCGATTGCAGAAATCAGAGAAAGAAATTTGTTTTACAAGCCCAATTAATCGGTTAAAAAGATAGGTAATATTGTGAAGAAGAAAACCCATCAATTTGACATGATTTGGAAGCATAAAACTGGTTAAAAATGGAAGAAGAATTAGCGCTAAACAGTAGCACAGATGAACAAAATTGATGAAGAAAGCTTGTGCAGAATCTCGATGGTACTCACGGTTTCGTCGATGGAAATTTTTGAAGAAAACAACGAAACACAGAGCAGAAGGAAGGAAGAAGAAAGAAGAAAAGAGAAATGAGTGTTTGAGGGAATCGGTCGTGGTATACAGCTGGCGAGAAAGGGGTATAAACGTACCTCCAGCTATAAGATGCCAATCCCATCAATCATCTACCCGTTAACTCGTTCCTCTCATAATTACCCTCTACTCTGTCGGTCAACGGCAAGCCGACAATGTAATAATTACAAACAATATAATAATAACGCTGAATAACGTTCGAAAGAATACGAGGTGTCATCTCGACACGATGTCGACAAGGGTTCGTGAACGCGGTCTCCTCAGCTCGACTTGCGTCCTCATCAGCTCGGTACGCGACTTCACCAACTCGACACGCGACCTCCTCAGCTCAGCAGCTAGTGCACGTGGTCTCATCAGCTCGACAAAAGATCTCGGCAAACGATCTAGTCACGGGATCTCGACACAAGGTCTTGGTCGAGGTCTCGATACGTCGTCCTAATACGATGTCGATCTCGTCCTCAGGTGTTACAATCTCTCCCTCTAAAAAATTTCGTCCTCGAAATTGCAAATAAGATTCTTACCTCGGAAAAGTTCAGTCTTGAAGTCTTCATCTTCTCCTCCAGCCTCCCAAGTCGCATCTCCCGCCCTCCGATCCCACAACCTTGACTACTGGATCTCTTTGTTCCGCGAATCGTTTGGCTTTTCCGATCAACGATCCTTGCTGGTGACGCTTCAAAGATAGGTCGCCCTTCAGTTGAATCACATCCGGCTTCGATGACATGAGAAGGGTCGGAAACATACTTCCGCAATTGTGAGACGTGGAAGACGCCGTGGATGTTCGACAAGAATGGTGGCAATGCACCGATATGCCATCGACCAATACGACGAAGAATCGTAAGGTCCAATGAATTTAGGGTAAGTTTCTTGGATTTGATCGCCGACCAACTCGATGAGTGGGGGTGACTCTAAGAAATACATGTTCTCCTTCCTCGAACTCGAGTGGTCGACGCCGTTGGTCCGCATAACTCTTCTGGCCGACTTTGAGATGTTCGCATCCGATCTCTCGATCAAACGGATCTTCTCGGTGAGTCTGGCTGGATCATATCTGGTCCTCTGACGGTTCGCTCGCCGTCTGGTACCAACAAAGAGGCGTCGACATTTCCGCCCATACGCTTCAAAAGGTGCCATCCCAATACTCGCATGGAAATCGTTGTTGTATGTGAACTCCACCAATGGCAAGACGCCGCCCCAACTTCCTCGGTGATCTAACGCATAAGCTCGCAACAAATCTTCAAGCGATTGGATCGTTCTCTCGATCGACCGTCGATCTGTGGATGATATGCCGAGCTAAGCTCGAGCTCGGTTCCCATCGCTCCTTGTAATTCCTCCAAAATGAGACGTGAACTTGGATCTCGGTCGACACGATCGAAGAGGTATTCCATGAAGTCGTACTATCTCCGCGATGTAGATCTCGGTCGACTTTTCCACGTTGTATGTCGACCTCACCGGCAAGAAATGAGCAGATTTGGTCAATCGGTCGACGATCACCCAAATCGAATCATTCTTCTTCTGCGTCTTCGCAAACCTACAACGAAATCCATGGAAATATCGTCCCATTTCCATCGTACGCTGCGATTGTAGCATTCCTGCAGTCGTTGGTGCTCCACCTTCGCTTCGACACGTTAAACATGAAGCTACGTGCTCGGCCACTTGCTTCTTCATTAGGACCACCAAAAATGCTTCTTCAAGTCTTGATACATCTTCGTAACTCTGGATGAATACTAAAGTTGCTCTTATGCGCTTCGTCGAGAATCAACTTCCTCGGCCGGTACGTTAGGCACGCACTCGGCCATTGCACCTCAAGATGTCGTCCGCTCCGACCTGAAATTTCGCGCTTTCCTTGCGCTTATCAATCGACCTTCTCTTGCGTAAGCTCGTCATGAACTTGCTGGTCTCGGATCTCGCCCAACAATCTGTTAGAAATGGTAAGCATACCAAATCTCGACTTTCCGGTGAAACTTCGACACTTAACTTCAAGTCTCGGAACTTCTCGAGCATCTCCAACTCCTTGATCATCATTACCGAGGTTAAAACGCTCTTCTGCTCAACGCATCTGCTACTACGTTAGCCTTACCGGATGGTATTCCAACGTAAAGTCGTGGTCCTTGAGAAATTACGTCCATCTACGTTGACGCATGTTGAGTTCTTTCTCGGTCGACAGTACTTCAAGCTCTTGTGATCGCTGAAAAGCGAAGAGTGCTCCGTAAAGGTAGTGCCTCCATATCTTCAAATAAAAACTCTACCGCGCTAGCTCCAAGTCGTGAGTAGGGTAGTTCCTCTCGTGAATCTTAAGTCGCTCTTGAAGCATACGCGACCACCTTCCGATGTTGCATCAAAGACGCATCCCAATCCCTGGTGTGACGCATCACAATACACCTCGAAAGGCTCTTCGGGTTGAGGCAAAATCAGCACAGCGCCGTCGTCAAAAGCTCCTTGATGCCGTTGAAAATCGGCTTCACACTCCTCGGTCCAAGCAAAAGGTTGATCCTTCCTCGTCACCGTAAGAGGCGCGACAATCTTCGAGAAACCTTCAATGAATCTTCGATAATATCCTGCTAAGTCGACAAAACTCCCGATCTCAGATGCAGTCTTGAAATTTGTTCCCACGCTATCACCGCCTCAATCTTAGTTGGATCCACTATCCCTTCTCCTGGAAATCACGTGACCAAGAAAATTCACCTCTTCAAGCCAAAATTCACACTTGACAGTTGGCATAGAGTTGCTTATCTCGTAATATCCGTAGTACTCGACATAGGTGTTCTGCGTGCTCTTCTCGGTTCCTCGAGTAAATCAATATGTCGTCGATGAACACTACAACGAACTGATCCAAAAGCGAATGGAAAATCCTGTTCATGTAGTCCATAAACACACCGGCGCGATTCGTCACTCCAAACGGCATCACCAAGTACTCGTGAGTGACCGTATCTAGTTCAAAGTCGCTTTTGGCGACATCTTCCTCCTTCACGCGAATCTGATGGTAGCCCGACTTCAAGTCTATCTTGGAAAAGATCGCCGCTCCACGAAGTTGGTCCATCAAGTCGTCAATACGTGGTAACGGATAACGGTTCTTCACGGTAACCTTGTTGAGCTCACGATAATCCACGCACAGTCTTGATCGTCCATCCTTCTTCTTAACCAACAACACTGGAGCTCCCCACGGTGACACGCTCGGTCGTATGAATTGCTTCGACTCCAAGTGTTCGATCTGGGACTTCAGCTCTTTCATCTCGGCAGGAGACATCCTGTATGGCGCTTTGGAAATCGGTCTGTTCCTGGAATCGGTCGATGGAGAATTCGACCTCTCGTCTTTGAGTGGTAATCCCGCACGTCTTGAAAAACGTCCTCAAAATCACACACCACCGGGTACATTCTTCACGCCGATTTGTCGGAAAACTTCCGACCTAGCCAGATACATGTATTCCCTAGTTCCTTCTTTCAAAGAAACTCCAATACGTTCGGCGTGAAAGATAATTGGAGACTCCAAGGTCTGGAAAAATTACAGTTTACTGGCACACCAAAAGGACATGGTGGTGTGACAACCAATCCATCCCGAGGATAACATCTAAGCCCTTAAGAGGCAAACAAACCAAATTGACCACAAACTTTCTACTCAATAATCACTACACAATTAAGACATGCGGTGTTTGTGACTAAGGTTTTAGCATTTGGGGTTGTAACTACTAATTTAAGCGGTAAAGCGATCACAATCAAGTTCAAATGGTTCACACAATCGGAAGAAATAAAGGAATGGGTTGCACGAATCAAAAAGAACGGATAAGGATTTACCCTCGATCTCACATTCACCTTGGATAAGATCATCACTCGCTCACCTTCCTCGCCACTCATGCGAGAAAACTCGCCTTTAGCCACTTGACGCTTTCCTTTGGCTTTTGCCGCAAGCATAGTCGGTTCACTTTAGGTGTAGGACAATCCTTAGCAAAATGCCCTGGCTTCTTGCAATTGAAACACACCTCCTCCCTCGAGTACGATTACTCGCGTAATGTCCCGCTTTCCACATCGGTAGCAAATCACCTCGACACTGGTCCGACTCTCCACTCCTCGGTACTTGGGTCATCGGACGATCTGTCCCTCGTTGTCGCTTCCCCGAGGTCGGTCGTAAGGCCTCTTCGCGGTGGTTTCCCTCTGCGTGCAAATCTCGCCCGCACTCTGGGTCTCACCGGTCGCCCTAGCAGTCTTCTTCTTGTGGCTCCTCACTCCTTCTACCTCGACACATCGATCAATCAGCTCTTGGAGATTTCTGATCCTCAACGACACTACTGACTTCTGAATGTCGAATCTCAATCCCCGTTGGAATCTCTCACTCAACCATCTCTGGTCAACTCGGTCACGAAATGGACTAAAATACCTCGCCAACGATTCGAACTTGGCCGCATACTCGGACACCGCCGAAGTTGCCTTTGCCGCAGCTTGAAGAAATTCCCGCTCCTTCTCGGCTCGTGCAAGATCCGGAAGTACTTGTCCAAAAACCTTTCACGAAAAAGCTCCCGTGTCATCTCGCGATGTTCGCTATAAACGCTTGCTTCACTCCTCTCCACCAATACTCTGCGTCTCCTAGCGATGAAGTAGGTAGCATAGTCGACCTTCACGTTGTCCGCAATGAAGTGCCTCAAAGATCTTCTCGATCTCTTGCATCCAAAGATCGACTTTATCCGGATTTGGCTCACCGTAGAACTTCGGATCATGCTTCCTGAAGTCGGCCAATCCTCTCGCCAAAGATTTCGCTCGCTTCCTCATTGCGCAAGTTCTGCCGAGTTAACGCCGCCGGCTGAGCCATCGCGTTAGCCTGTTGAGTTGCGGTGATTGTTGAGCCATGGCTCCCGCCCTCTCGGCCATAGCTTGAATAGCTCGTTCCATGTCGACGTTCTCGGTTGCAGATGTCGTATTCCTACGAGGTGGCATTAGATTCCACAAAGTTCAAAACCCCGTCGAATCTCACAACAAGGATGTGTTAAACACACCGCTTCAACCAAGAAACAGTTCAAACAATTTCTCAAGCAATAAGTGCTTCACTTAATCAAACAAAGAATCAACACAATACAACTAGGTACCCAACACATAACCCGACATAGTGACCGGTCAAATTCCTATGCACGGCTCGGTCGAGCAGAAGCTGCTCGATACTAACCGTAACGACCGCTTTCGACCGCTACCGAAGCTCAATATACCGAGCTCGAGTTACCGAGCTCAACACACCAAGCTCAACATAAACCTATATGAGATGTGTTTTAAAAACAAAACTCTTGTGCCTTTTAAAAATACGATATATTTTTTTTTTTTTATAAAACCAACTCGTGCACATCAGAGTAATTACAGCTTTTCGAAACATGGTGCAACTAAGATACAAGACTTAAATTCTAATAAAACATACATGCATAACATACACATATATATCACTCGAAATAATAATGTATACAAAATACAGAGTAGCAAATGTGTAAAGAAAATACACCTAAGGTACGACCACTTCAAAAGAGCAATCATACCCTGGGGGTACTTCCAGACCCACGCAGGGGTCGCTCCAAAAGTAAGACCACCACCTACCTCAGAGCAACAACACAACACCGCCTAACTGGTCACGACCTCGAACACAAAAGAAAAACAAGTACAATCCTCGTAAAAACAAACATCCAACAAATAAACAATCACGACAGATAGAGGTCGCCACTCGGGTCCTCGTCGAGCTCCTCCTCGGCGTCGTCTCATCGCCGAAGTTACTGCGCCCTCGACATCGCCTGGGTAACCGCCATGGATTGAAGGCACCACTGAAAGTGGTCAACTTCTCAACAATTCAAGATAAGCTCGACATAAAAATATAAGCAAACAAAGAAGGTATAACATTCACCGACGTGACTCGACCATCTCACTCTAAACTCGACACAACTCACAAATCCATTTTCTCTCGACTCGACAATTTTCCGGAATGCACACGCTGCATCAGATGTCGGAAAGTCCAAAGCCTTGGGATCCTCGCTTCCCTAGGGCCCAACTCAGTCCCATAGCGTGGCGGCGTCTAGTCAATCTCCGTAAACAAAAAGGGGACCTAGCACCCTCGATTATCCGGTCACGGCTCAAAACGCCATACGACTCACCTAGCTCGCCACTGATGAACACCACGTGATACGATATTCAAAGAGTTAAACACAAGATATTCAACCGCATGTCAAATAAAAGAGCAAGCTCGACATGAAGAAACGCAATTCAACATGCAATACTCAATTCACGACATATATTCAATCACATATTAAATACATGCAAAAACTCAATCATATCACAACATTTCAGCTCGACACAAATCAGGAAATCCATACACAATAAAATAACCACGTAGAATATGAAATGCCTTTACGCTAGCATACTACGAAAATATTAATGTGAAGCGCCCTTACATACTATAACAAGTATAAATGTGAAGCGCCCTTACCGAACTCCAAGTTAATGCTGCTCGACAACGACCTCGACACAGCTGTCTTCAAAGAGCTCGACAACGACTTCTCTTACTCGATCTCGACACGGCTGTCTTCGACGAGCTCGACAACGACTTCGACACGTACGCTTCTCAGTCGACCTCGACACGTACAATCCTCGATCTGGATTCTGCTGCTTCCGCGTCCTTAGATTCGCTTTCCCGTACCCTTGATTCGGAAATCACTCGATCTCGGGAAATAGACTTCCTAAAACAAACACAACTCAGATCGATCTATGGTTTCTAATACATCTAGCTCTCTCTTCCCCAAACTCAACCACAACCCAGAAAAATATAAAACTCAAGAACTGAAATATATTTTTCCTCTAACACAAAGTTAGGGATTTCGATCAAAATTTCATGAAAAGTTATCTGATGCTTCAACAGATAGATCGACAACAACAATAACCAGAAGCAACAAACGAAAAACAAGAAATCGAAACGAACCAAAAATGGAGGTTTCTGGGCACTGCCGATTGCAGAAATCAGAGAAAGAAATTTGTTTTACAAGCCCAATTAATCGGTTAAAAAGATAGGTAATATTGTGAAGAAGAAAACCCATCAATTTGACATGATTTGGAAGCATAAAACTGGTTAAAAATGGAAGAAGAATTAGCGCTAAACAGTAGCACAGATGAAAGAAAATATGTTCTTCATACCTCAATGGTGATGGTCGATCAGACGAGATATGGGTCGAGAAGTTGATGATGAACAAAATTGATGAAGAAAGCTTGTGCAGAATCTCGATGGAACTCACGGTTTCGTCGATGGAAATTTTTGAAGAAAACAACGAAACACAGAGCAGAAGGAAGGAAGAAGAAAGAAGAAAAGAGAAATGAGTGTTTGAGGGAATCGGTCGTGGTATACAGCTGGCGAGAAAGGGGTATAAACGTAACTCCAGCTATAAGATGCCAATCCCATCAATCATCTACCCGTTAACTCGTTCCTCTCATAATTACCCTCTACTGTTTGGCCAGCGGCAAGCCGACAATGTAACAATTACAAACAATATAATAATAACGCTGAATAACGTTCGAAATAATACGAGGTGTCATCTCGACACGATGTCGACAAGGGTTTGTGAACGCGGTCTCCTCAGCTCGACTTGCGTCCTCATCAGCTCGGTACGCGACTTCACCAACTCGACACGCGACCTCCTCACCAAAGACTAGTGCACGTGGTCTCATCACCGACAAAAGATCTCGCAAACGATCTAGTCACGGGATCTCGACACAAGGTCTTGGTCGAGGTCTCGATACGTCGTCCTAATACGATGTCGATCTCGTCCTCAGTTGTAACATCCTGTCCCCACAGCAAACCACTATGCGATTTTCACTAAGACACTAGCTTTTAAATCAGTTCAATAGAAACCTTAACAACTCTAAACCAGAGCAATACGTTCAAGAGATATCACCTCTCTATGAACACCTTGGGATTCCTACCCAAAAATAAATGATTTTCACAAATAAAATGAGACGAAAAAGATACACTCAATAGTGCAGATATAACAAATTGAAGCTCAAATAATACAACTCAAATTATGTAGAATAAAAGGCTCTCAGAAAATTGTGCTCAAATAAGTGTGAGTGATGAAAAATATTTGACAGAGTTTTTGGCACAAAAATTAAGCACTGCGTTGTTGTATCTTTTTTTTAAAACAAAGCTCACGAGTTGTGTTTATATAGGCAATGGAGAAGCGTCGAAATGGCCAGTCTGCAGGATTTGTCAGTTCGCTGGCGTGCCCGTTGCGTTTTGATTTGTCCGTTGGAATTTGTCCGATTCGTTGAACATGAAAGAATTGAAAAACATGGAGCGGCTCGGCATCACGACCTCTGAAGAGCGACTTGGCGGGCGACCTCGCCACCTGGCTCGACCAGACGACCTCGACCGCGGCTCGGCATACGACCTCTGAACAGCTCGGCAAAAGACCTCGGAACACACCTCGGCACACGACCTCCTCATCAGCTCGGTTCTCATAGCTCGGGACGCGACCTCATCATCTCGACACGGATCATCAGCTCGCACGCGACAAGAGCTCATCACGCGACCTCGGTACGCGACCTCATTAGCTCGACATCCGACTTCCTCCTCATCTCGACATCCGATTTCCTCAGAGCTCGACACGCGACTTCCTCCTCTGCTCGACATCCGACTTCCTCAGCTCGACATCCGACACGAGATATGCATGTCAAAATATTTTGTGCGTGTGTGATTTAATTTTAATTGAGAGCTTTTTATTACTACTTACAAATTGTCTTAATAAAGATAAATAAATACCCAGAACCCAAAGACTTGAGAAACAATCATTCTTGATACGCGTCTTGGTATTCTTTTCCACTTTTTGCACGGTTGACTATTTGCAAGACTCCCTTTGTCAATCATCAAAATCATCCCGTCAAGGCATGTATTCACAGACTCCCCCTTTGATGATGACAAACATCTCATGGAGGGTTTTTTAGTAAAAATATAATCATGATATAGCAATGAGATATAAGCAAGGTTTTTCAATAAAAGATATCGTGAGTTTAAGCACGTATTTTAGAAAAACTCCCCTCACAATATTAAAAAAGATATCGTAGTTTAGGCGCATTTTGGCATTTTGGTGAAGAACTCCCCTCAAAATATGCATGGAATAAAACCACTCCCCTGAATCATATAACTCTCCCCTTTTGGCAACATCAAAAGCGGAAAAGATAAAGGGAAAGGCATGTAAAGCGATGCATATACGTGTAACTAGATGGCGAAAAATAATAGAGTATCAAGGGTTCAATGAAGCATAATTGTTTTGCTAACATAACCTGCACAAACTTTTATTTTAGCGATTACAGGAAGGGCGGTTGCATTTCTCCACTTTTAGTCTTGGTAACTTAACTCGCATAAAAATGTTAGCACACTCCAACGCCCAAGTTAGAACTTATTCATAATAAAATGCACTCACACGCAGTCATTCAATGCATGATTGATCTAAAATTCCTAACTCGGTTCTTATAAAAAGAAGTTTTCTTTAGGCAAAGGTTTAGTAAAAATATCTCAAGTTGTTTAGATGTTTCCACAAACTCAATCACACAATCTCCTTTTGAACATGATCTCTAATAAAATGGTGCCTAATCTCTATGTGTTTAGTCCGAGAGTTGATAAACCGGATTTTTAGTGAGGTTTATGGAACTAGTATTATCGCATTTAATTGGAGCAGTTTTGATTGATTCCATAATCATTCAACCGTTGTTTCATCCAAATGATCTGTGCACAACAACTACCCACAACGATTCCGCCAAGAATGGACAAAGCCACACCGGCTTGTTTCTTACTTTGCCATGACCCCACGGCATTCCCAAGTAAGTGCCATGTCCCACTAGTGCTTTTTCGGTCCATTTTGCACCCCGCAAAATCCGAATCCGAGTACCCAATAAGTGTGCAGTCAGCACCTTTGGGGTACCATAAACCCGTGTTTTGTGTGCCAATGAGGTATCTCATAATGCGTTTTACAGCGAGAGATGTGATTCCTTAAGACTAGCTTGAAAACGCACACATACAAACACTAAACATAATATCGTGACGACTAGCGGTGAGATAGAGAAGAGATCCTATCATACCTCTATACTTACTTACTTGACCGACTTACCACCTTCATCTTTGTCAATATAGCATGAAGGGCTCATTGGAGTTGAAATTTCTTTCGCTTCGGTCATCCGAAACTTCTTGTGTAAATCCTTGCAATGTTTGGATTGATTGATGAATATTCCTTCCTTTGTTTGTTTGATCTGAAGTCCAAGGAAGTACTTTAGCTCTCCCATCATTGTCATTTCAAATTCACTTTGCATGATATCGAAAAATTCCTTACACAAGGATTCATTAGTAGCACCAAATATTATATCATCGACATAAATTTGAACAAGTAAAATGTCATGCTTCTTATGTTTGATGAAAAGAGTAGTATCAACTTTTCCTCTTTCAAAACCTTTTTCAAGTAAGTATTTGCTCAACTCTATCATACCAAGCTCTAGGAGCTTGTTTTAAACTCATACAGAGCCTTGTTCAATTTAAAAACATGATTTGGAAATTCAAAATTTTCAAAACCAGGAGGTTGATCAACAAATACTTCTTCTTGAATATAACCATTTAGAAAAGCACTCTTTACATCCATTTGAAAAAGTTTAAAATCCATGACACATGCAAATGCTAGAAGCATACGAATGGCTTCTAATCTAGCCACGGTGCATAGGTTTCATCGAAATCTATGCCCTCTTGTTGGTTGTAGCCTTTACAACAAGTCTAGCTTTGTTTCTAACAATAATACCGCTTTCATCAAGCTTGGTGCGAAAGACCCATTTGGTCCCAATGACTATATGATCTTTAGGTTTAGGAACTAGATCCCAAACATTGTTTCTTTCAAATTGATTTAATTCCTCTTGCATAGCAAGGGTCCAATGTTCATCAATAATGGCTTCATTGATGTCCTTTGGTTCAACTTGAGAAACAAAAGCCATGAAAAGACATGCATGATTAAGAGAGTTTCGAGTTGTTACCCCTTTAGAGATATCGCCAATTATATTGTCAAGTGGATGATGTTTTGAGACTCTCCATTCTTTTGGTAAATTTGAATGAGGAGATTCCTTAGAAGATTGTGGCAAAGGATTTTCATCTTCATCTTTGGACTCGTTTGAATCTTCTAAGTGACTATTTCCCAATATTTCTGCAAGATCATCAACACTATCTTCTACCAAAGATTTTGGGTTAGACTCATCAAAAGAAACATGCACAGATTCTTCAACAGTCCAAGTTCTTTTATTAAAAATTCGAAAAGCTTTACTAGAAGTGGAATATCCAAGAAATAAACCTTCATCAGCTTTAGCATCAAATTTACCAAGGTTATTCTTACCATTGTTTAGGACAAAACACTTGCATCCGAAAACGTGAAGGTGGGAAATGTTGGGCTTCCTTCCTTTGTAGAGTTCATACGGTGTTTGCTTAAGGATCGGCCTTATAAGAACTCGATTCATCACATAGCAGCGGTGCTCACGGCTCTGCCCAAAAGTACTTAGGAAGGTTAGTCTCATTGAGCATCGTCTCGCTAGCTCTTCAAGAGACCGATTTTCCTTTCAACCACTCCATTTTGTTGCGGTGTCCTTGGAGAGCAGAAAAGTTGTGATCAATGCCATTTTCTCGTGCAAAATGCTTCAAATGCTTCATTCTCAAATTCCCCACCATGATCACTTCGAATGGAAGCAATGTTAAGTCCCTTCTCATTTTGTATAACCTTTGCAAGTTTTCGAAAAGCATTAAAAGCATCATTTTTGTGAGAAATAAATAAAGTCCATGTATAGCGAGAATAGTCGTCCACAATAACAAGAGCATAGTAATTGCCACCAAAGCTTTTAGTTCTAGAAGGGCCAAATAAATCCATATGTAAAAGTTGTAAAGGCCGGTTTGTAGAAACAATATTTTTAGATTTGAAAGATGCCTTTACTTGTTTTCCTTTTTGACATGCATCACAAAGTTTATCTTTTTCAAAAGCGAAGCTTTGGTAAGCCAATTACTAAGTCCTTCGAACTAACTTATTAAGATGATCCATGTGAATATGAGCCATTCTCCTATGCCATAGGCAAGATTCATCCTCTTTACTAATAAGACAACATGCATCACTTCAAGCGATTTTATCTAAATCAAGCATATAGATATTTCCAATTCTAGGTCCAATTACAATAACATTTTCATTTATAGAATCCATGACCATGCATTTTGAAGAATCGAAAACCACTTTGTTTCCTTTATCACAAAGTTGACTAATGCTTAGCAAATTATGCTTCAAACCATCCACATACAAAACATTTTCAATAGTGGGATTAGGACTCTTACCAATAGAACCAATCCCAAGAATTTTACCTTTGTTGTTGTCACCATACCGACTTAACCACTATTCTTAGGTACCAATGAGGAGAACTTGCTTTTGTCTCCTGTCATGTGCTTTGAACAGCCGCTATCAAGATACCAATTTAAGTCCTTGGCTTTCAAGCACACCTACAACAACAAATCATATTTTAACCTTTGGTACCCAAACCATCTTGGGTCCATATGAGTTAGTCTTGGGCAAGGTGCCCTTTGGAATCCACATCTTTTTGCCAACTACATTTTTATTCTTTCCAATATTGCAAATAGAGGTAGTGTGACCATTTCTACCACAGTGAAAGCATTTAATGAAAGGACTACTTGAGGGTTTGTTGTGATTGAAGAGTTTAAAAGATTTTTCATGAATTTTTGGATGATAACCTAAACCAGCTTTTCTAAAAGTACCTTTTTGGTTTCCTAAAATAATGTTTAGATTATCTCTTCCCATTGTAAATTTTGCAAGAGTGTTATTTAAATCCTCAACCTTATTTTTCAAAACACTACACTCATTGCATTTTAAAACTTCATCTTTTTTATTTTCACAAGATATAGGAGGAGAAGTTTCAATCACAAAGAACTTGTTTTTCTTTAAGAATCACTATCTCTTTGTTTAAAATTTCAATTTTGATTCAAGAGAAGAGATGGTTTTCTTAGAAGAAAGAACAATTTTTCCAAGTTTAATCGTTTCATTATTTAATTCTTCACAAGCAATAAGCGGCTCATCATAAGTTAAAGGAGATTCGAGTTCAAGAGCATTTACCTCATCCTCCTCGTGGTTTTGCCATGAGACATAAGTTGGCCTCATTAGTACCTTCATGGGTCAATAGAAGCGGTGTCCCACATTTCTTTAGCTTGATCTTGCAATTTGAGACCCTATAGAACTCATCGTAGCTTAAAGCAGAAGTGATGATGTTCTTAGCTTTCAAATTGTATTGGACCTTTTTCTTATCATCTTCGGTCCAAAGTGATCTTGGTTTGTCTACCACTGCATCATTAATTGATTGAGTGGGGACAAATGGACCATTTTCCACAAAGATCCCAAATATCAAGATCAACACCCTCAAGAAAGATTTGCATTCTATCCTTCCAATAACCATACCCTCACCATTGAAAGTGTGGGGTCTGTTCATGGAGGTTCCCTCGTTATTGTTTGAAGTCATTCTCTTGAGACGGTTAAGTCCTTTATACAAGAGTCTAGCTCTGATGCCACTTGTTGACAAGTGACTCCAAACACAAGAGGGGGGTGAATTGTGTGTGAACGGTGCTTTCAAAAACTTTTGGAGAAATAAGTGCTAATTATGAGTTGCGGAAATATTAATGTGAAATAGATAAATCACTTGAAGAATAAATTGCAAACGAGTTAAAAATAAAGTAAATAGTAAGATATAAATAACAATAAAATAAAGTACAGTAAATTTAATTGGTAGAAAAGTAGAGAGATAAGGAGTAAAGCACACAACAAATTATCCAGGTTCGGCCACCTAACACCCCTGTGGCTCACGCCCCGTCCCCCAAAGCAAACCACTATGGGATTTTCACTAAGACACTAGCTTTTAAATCGAGTTCACTAGAAACCTTAACAACTCTAAACTAGAGCAATACGCTCAAGAGATATCACCTCTCTATGAACACCTTGGGATTCTACCCAAAAATAAATGATTTTCACAAATAAAATGAGACGAAAAAGATACACTCAATAGTGCGGATATAACAAATTGAAGCTCAAATAATACAACTCAAATTATGTAGAATAAAAGGCTCTCAGAAAATTGTGCTCAAATAAGTGTGAGTGATGAAAATATTTGATGATGTTTTTGGCACAAAAATTAAGCAACTAACGTTGTTGTATCTTTTTTTTAAAACAAAGCTCACGAGTTGTGTTTATATAGGCAATGGAGGAGCGTCGAAATGACCGTTGCAGGATTTGTCCGTTGCAGCATGCCCGTTGCGTTTTGATTTGTCCGTTGGAATTTGTCCGTTGCGTTGAACATGAAAGAATTGAAAAACATGGAGACGGCTCGGCATACGACCTCTGAAGACAGCTTGGCAGACGACCTCGCCACACAGCTCGACAGACGACCTCGACACAGCTCGGCATACGACCTCCTCATCAGCTCGGTTCTCATAGCTCGGCAAGCGACCTCATCATCTCGACACGGATCATCAGCTCGGCACGCGACAAGAGCTCATCACTTGACCTCGGTACGCGACCTCATTAGCTCGAAACGCGACCTCGGTACGCGACCTCATTAGCTCGACATACGACTTCCTCGTAGCTCAACATCCGACTTCCTCCTCGGCCGACATCCGATTTCCTCAGGAGATCGACACGCCGACTTCCTCCTCTCGCCGACATCCGACTTCCTCATTCGACATCCGACACGAGATATGCATGTCAAAATATTTTGTGCGTGTGTGATTTAATTTTAATTGAGAGCTTTTTATTACTACTTACAAATTGTCTTAATAAAGATAAATAAATACCCAGAACCCAAAGACTTGAGAAACAATCATTCTTGATACGCGTCTTGGTATTCTTTTCCACTTTTTGCACGGTTGACTATTTGCAAGACTCCCTTTTGTCAATCATCAAAATCATCCTGTCAAGGCATGTATTCACATTCTCTTCCCACACTTATTTCTAGCAGTGTCCCCACTGCGACTAAGTTAAAGCAAACACAAAAGATAAAACAAAAGAAAATAAGTGTTGTAAAAGAATGTGGAAAGAGACTCCCCTCTGAAAAATATCACGAGCAAATTGGATGGGGATATTGGCAAAATATGTTGTTTCCTTGTCGCAATACCGATAGAGCTGGTAAGCAGCGGAAGAACTGTGCAACACAAAACTCAAAAGGTTAGAAACAAAAATAAAAAGAAATAACAATAAAATAAAATAACAAAATAGAAATGTAAAAGTAATAAAAAAATGTATCCTACGAGTGTACCCAAAAATATGTACATCTCATTTTAATACAAAAGCAAAGCCTAAGTACTAAAAAAGAAAAATAAGATGTAGTCTCACATCACTCTGCAGGAGGGAAAGGCTGGATGTGCTGTAAGTGCTCCTAAATGAGTGCCAGCTGATGATCCACATGGGTCCTATGCTCCAAAAAGCTGGACTACATCTCGTCGAGACGCATCATGACATCCCCATAGGAATGGCCCTGTGCTGCTGGCTGAGGCTGTGGCGGTGGTGGTGGTGGATGGTCCCCGTGCCCCAATCTCCGCAGAACACCAATGTTAAGGAGGGTCTGAAGTCCAATGGGCTCCATCTCAATCATCGTGGCCCCAGCTCCGGTGCAAACTTCGAGGTGATGTGCCAGACGGGAGATGAAAGAACCCAAGACAATGCGCCCGGTGTTTTGAATCTGAAGATGAACGCCTAATTGAGTGCACGTTTGCAAGAAAAACATCCCGACGTCGCAGCGACATCCCTGTGTCATCGTCCATAGCAGAAAAAGATATGGTCTCGTGACTGTGCCGTCGCTCAAGGCTCTCCCGTTTACGGAATGGGCAATCTATCTGTGCACTGTCCGCACAGCTAGGTCTCGGATCCTACTGGCCTTGGCGCTGCGGGGAATGTAGTGGCCATCCCCAGTGAGAGCTCTCCAACTCTCTGAATCCTGTCATCCTTCCGAGATCTCCAGAAGGGCCTCCAAATACTCCGGTGTCTGAACTAACTCCGCCGTCTCAAATCCTAGTCCGATGTTAAACTCGGCCAGGGTGATCTTGTGGTGGGTCCCACGGATCCAGAAAGTAATTACGACCTCCTGCTCCAGCTCGTCTTCCCAGTCTGGGTGCTGGGGCTCTCTGTCTCTCATGTGATAGCCACAAGTGGCTAGGAAATCCAAAACTGCCTCCACGTAGAAGGGCTGTCTGACAGAGGCTGCCTGAAGCCATCCTATCCTCTGCAACAAGGTCTCCACCTCCTCCCGCAGTCTAACCTGCTGAAGGGCATCAAAGTCCAGATTTCTCTGAGTATGTGTGTAGAAGTCCCGCAGCTGCCTGTATTTATCCCCGAACTGCTCTGGAATATAATTAGGCACGGCTCTAGAGCCACGTGCTGCTGCAGTAGAAGATGAGGAATCGTTGGTCTTTTGACGTTTAGGAATTTTTCCTTGATGTTCTTGTGGATGGAAGTGCGGAGATTTTGAGATAAGAGGGTGCTCGAAAGGAGAGGTGTTGGGTGTACGAGGTTGAGGTATGTAACACCTGAGGACGAGATCGACATCGTATTAGGACGACGTATCGAGACCTCGACCAAGACCTTGTGTCGAGATCCCGTGACTAGATCGTTTGCCGAGATCATTTGTCGAGCTGATGAGACCACGTGCACTAGCCGGCTGAGCCGAGGAGGTCGCGCGTCGAAGCCGATGAAGTCGCTGCATCGAGCTGATGAGGACGCATGTCGAGATGATGAGGCCGCGTTCACGAACTCGTGTTAGAACCTTGTGCGCTTGCACGAGCACCCTTGTCGACATCGTGTCGAGATGACACCTCGTATTCTTTCGAACGTTATTCGGCCATTATTATATTGTTTGTAATAATTATATTGT